>VZTM01020228.1:289733-324152 GCA_013400555.1 Jacana jacana
CAGGGTCCCCTCCCTGCACCGCTGTGAGGACTCCAGGACCTGGGACTGCCTCTGCCTCCCATCAAGGGGTCTGAGCCAGGGGCAGCAGGAGCAAGCAAGGGACCAAACCCCAGGGAGAAGGGGAGGAACCCCCAGGAGAGGAGAGACCCCCCCACACACAGCTTCCCCAGTGCCCCCAACTGCGGTTCCGAGCCCCCTCTGCTCCCTGTGCAAATGACTCCAGGAGTGGGAGAAGTTAATGTGCATGGAAACGGTGGGGATGAGAAAGGAAATGCACTGCCCAGTAATTTTAGTGTCAGTTAAGGATCCTTTCATATATATATATATATATATAAAAATCCCTTTATATATGTATATATACGTGTGTGTGTGTCACTTAGAAGCACAAAACATTTTGCAGTATATATAGAGGGACACTTTCTCCCACTGCTGGCACTGGAAATGCCTCCGAGGCAGTTGGGGACAGTTGGGGACAGTGTGGGGGCTGAAAGGGGCACAGCACACACAGCGCAGGCAGAATCTCTGCTGGAGCCTGGCTGGGACGGGGGCTTTAAAAGCCCGGTTGCTGTTAAGGATGCTGTGGTAGGATGGCACGACCTGGCGTGAGAGAGGAGTGTCCCCGAGGACACAGGAGGTGCTGGCAAACCTGGTGCCAGACCTGGCTGGGGACCCCGCTGCCGTTCCCGCAGGGCTGGTGCGGGGACAGACACATCCAAGTCTCTGCATCGCTCTCCCCGGAGCTTCACCCCGTCCTGCCTGCCTCTAAATTCCACAAAAATCCACAGATTAATTCTATGAGCCAATCTAGGTCATAAAGGAAAGTCACAGCGTCAAGTAAGAAAACCAAAACCCAAAAATGCCCAACCCAGCTGAGAGCAGCCACTGCATCTTCTGCTGAAAGATCTCACAGAGATCAACACCCACGGGAACGACGACGTCTATAGAATCAAGCGACTTCTCGGGGACAGCAAGCACATCCAGGAGCAGACCCTCAGAGCCAGTCACTATTTCTCTGCGCGGCGTAAGAAAACCAGACCAAAAGCTTCTCAGAGGAGGAACTGGGGATGGGGTTGAAAGTGCGACTTAAGCATCGTCAGACAGAAGCGCCGAACAGCAGAGGACGTGAACCTGAGACATGTAGAGAAAGCTACGGACCGGGCTAAGCACGCCGTGCTCTTCCTCCTCCAAAGAGCGCCTCAAGGTTTTACCTCTATTGAAACACAGCTCAGTGAAAGCAGCAGGGAATGTCCTCACTGGTGGTTATTGGTGTTCACTGGTCCTACACAGTGCACTCGATGATCACGAAACCATTCACCTTTCCCACAACACATTTCCCTCCTCTAACCCAGTTCCTCTCCCATTAGGGCTACAGCCTTTCCTTCTCCAGTGGATAAAGGACATGCACAAGTGGGACCCCCAGTATGAACCCAACAGTGGGAGCAGAGCCGATTCAGTTTGGCTTGGCCCTGCTCTGGCCTTGGGGCGGTGGGACTGCGAGGGGACGTGATGGTGGCTCCTACAAGCACTTTCCCAGGGCCAGGAGTATCCCCCGGGAGCAGCCGCAGCCCCCGGGAACTCTCCCCACGGCTGCTTCTGGGGGTGTGATGGTGGCCGTGGGGTAGCTTGGTGCCCTCGCAGCTCCTGCCATGGAAAGGTAACTTTGGCACTCAGAGCTCTGTTCCCACGAGGAATGGGTAACTCATAGAATTGCTTCCACTTGAGATTGAGAACCTTATTTCACGGGGGGGTGGGTTGCAAAGGCGTCAGCCTGCAGTACCGGGAGGGAGCGTCTCCGCAGCACTGCAGTGCCTCTGCCAAACCCCTCACACCAGAAACATCAGAGCAACATGAAACCCACGGGGAGGCTGCCGTAGACTTTACACAGGGCTCTGAACAAGCAACAGGGGATTTCTTGGCATGTTGAGAGAGGTATTTTTTTGGAATAGGGTGTCACAGGGAAGTCACCTTGCAGAATTCATTATCCTCATCCTTCATAACAAGCAGCAGCACATTGAAAAGCAGAGGGACAGATCCTGCAAGGGACAGAGCAGCCGAACGCCACACCTGGAGACACAGCCCTCGGGGCAAAGCAGAGCCCGGAGGGGCAATGCACCCCCAGTACCCATTCTGGTATTCAGATACACTGCAGCTTCAGCTTTGGCTCATCTTTCCCAGGCCTGTGCTCAGAGTTCAGGCAGGGAAAAAGCAGGGAGGCTGTACAAACCACTTCCCGGGCTGCTGAGGGTGAGTTGGCCCCAGGAGCAGCTCTGCTCTCCTGGGACTGGCTCCATCACCCTCCTCCTGTGCCAGAAACCAAGCTAGCACAGAGCGAGAGGCTGCACCTACCCCAGGAGCTTCGCAGTGGGGTGACAAGCTGGAGGGGGAGGCTGAGCTGCTGCAGCCCCCGCCAAGTCAGGAAGAGCCACAGGGCAGACTTTGCCCCGTTGTCTCCCAAAAGAGAAGAGCAACGGAAAGGCTGGGGCAGAACTGCCCCATGGCCAAGCAAACCCGGAATTTTGCCCTGACCACTCGCTCTTCCAAAAAAACAAACACAAAACCCCCATTTCCCCACTGAAAACTTGCACAAAAAGCATGGAGGCACCCAAACCTCATGGGGGGGTCTGTCCAGCCTCCCCCCTGCCCAAGAGGAGCGAGGATGGGAGATGGATGGCACCCACCTGGCACCCATCACTGTAGCACGTACAGGCACCCGTGGGGCGACACGGCATGGCACCGCAGAGGGGACACACAGCACCACAGAGGGGACACAGCACCGCAGAGGGGACACAGCACCGCGGAGGGGACACCACACAGCAGCGTGGAGGGGACGTGGCCACACACGTGTGCCAGGCGGTGAGGGCCACATCACCTCCCGTGGTGCAGAGAGGGGTGGGGGGGTGCTTGCTGCAAGGGGTTCACCCGGTGGGAAGGTGTTGGGGTCCCTGTCGGGGCAGAGGCTGCGGCGAGGCAAGAGCTTCCTCCCAGTGTAGGGGTGCAGCCAGGAGAGGGTGGCACCCCGCTGCCACCGCCAGGGCCAGCATTTTCCCACGGGGCGCTGAAGAGTTTTCCCTTTGTTGAAAAAAAATTCTCTGCAAAGAAGAAAAGGATAAAAATGTCAGAGAGAGAGAGGGCAGGAGGGGAATACTGTCAGAGAGTGTGGAAGGGGAATATTCTCACTCCTGCAGGGCTGGCTGCGGAGCACCAGTCCCAGGGAAGGGGCCGAAGCTGCGGCAGTGCCCGTCCTCCGGACACGGACACCAATCCAGCTGCCACTGCTGGATGGGAGAGGAGGAAACTCGCCGAGGGGCTGAGAATCATGGCTTTTTGAGACCCATGCTCTCAGAAATGGAAATTCCTCTCATTTCAAGTTTCATGGACTCCTGCTTGGGTAGAAACTTCCTAATGACAACCATGATTTCGTGACATAGAAAGGCTCTGGAGCCTGTGACAAAACCAGTAAATAAATTCCTCAGGGCTTGCCAGCGGCTCCTGTGGGGAAGCACCAGCTTGGGACGGTGACCCCATTCATGGGCAAAAGCCGTGCTGCTGGACCAAAAGTCCCCTAGCCCTGAGAGTCCAGCCTGATCACACTGCCTTTCCCTCTGCCCATAAAATCCCTCTAAATCGACTGTTTCCATCTGGGTTTTGGAAGGTGTAAAGACACCTGCTCTGTTTCTCTACCCCCAGTGCTGTCCTCATCTTAAAGAAAGCATTTAGGATGCTTTAAGACACATTATTGATCAGACATTTAATACCAAACAGCACAGTTAGCCAACGTCAGCTCTCTTTGAAGGGGACACTCCTGTTCAGGGACGGGCCAGCCCAGCACCGTTTCAAACACTCACCTTTTACAAGTTCATGACGACTTCTTCCTGCTAGTGGCTCTAAACGAGAAACAGCATATGGGTTGGGTTGCAAAAAAAGGGGCAGAAGGTCGTAAAATCCTTTCCCTTCCCCTTCCCTTTCCCTTTCTTCTTCATCTTCCCCTTCCCCATCCTCTTCCCCTTCTCCTTCCCCTTCCTTTTCCTCTTCCCCTCCCTTACTGCCTGCCCCCCGTGGGCTCTGCCTCCTGCTCCTCAGCCCCCATGAGCCCCAGTCCCCTCAGGTCCCCCCTGGTCCCTGTGCCCCGAGAGTGGTGGCACCCACCGTGCTGGAGCTGCCATGGCTGAGCTTGTCGAAGCGAAACTTCAGGTTTGACCTCGGAGAGTTTCTGCTCTTTATATCTGCTGGAGGGAGGGAAAAGCACAGAAGGAAAATAATAATCTACGAACAAAAATATTTGCAGAAGCTGGAGCGCTGACTGCCCAGCCTGACAGCCAGGCACTCCCCTAGACTGTCACCAGCCCTACCAATATTTAGTCTCTCTTGGCGGAATGTTTGGCAAAATCTGTACATTAAATGTTTTTGATGGAACAAATTGAGGCTTAATTACATTTCACAGTCTTTCTACTGGAAATGCCGCTGAAAAGGCTACAAGAAATGACTGATCCGTATAAGGTATGAGTGGATTTCCATGGTTTTGGCAGGAAAAATACAAAATAAACACACTAAACATTAAAAGGGGCCAGCTTAATAGTTCAGGAAATGGCTAGTGAAATAAGGAGGAGGATCTGTGTGGTGCTGCCACCCAAACTCCAGCCAGGCTGTGCTCCCCAGCCCCGTGCTCCCCACGCTGCCCCCAGCTCCCCAGAGGCTCGGGGAGGACCCGTGCCCCCCCGGCCTTTCCACAAACGGCTCCTGGCTCCTCTGCTCATAGTGTGTGTTTTCAATGGGATGGAGGTGCTTTCCAGCAGGGGCTCTGCTGCGGGAGGAGATTAAAGCCGCAGCAATCTGCAGGCGAGGGGCGAGCGCTGCAGACACCCCCCAGCCCTGGCACCACGGGACACACCAAAGGGCCCATTTCTGCCCATCCCACCCCTGCTGAATCGCAGCCCCGTTTGCAAATCGTCCAGCTGGGCTGGATGGAGCCGGCGGCAGAGTGAGTTACAGTGGGGGAGATGGAGCCCAGACCGAGGGAAGCTGCCTCTTTATTAAATAATTTGTGAGTCACGGCTGGGCCCTTGGAGACAGCGAGTTTCCAGGACTACTGCACACGTCTGCTGGGGGACGGGAGGGGACAATGCCACAGCCAGAGCCAGTGCTGTATTCTCATTTAGCAGGGAAACAAGTGCCCTGTGGAAATACAGAGATAAAGCACAGGGGGCTGTGTCTCTGGCAAAGCCCTGTCAGGACGAGGGTTTCAGGAGGAGTGAGGGCTTGCCCTGCCTCACATGGGATGCCCACCCAGGCAAGGCTGGGAGGGGGTTTCTCCATCCCAGAGCCACAGACCCCAGCCTGACCTACCACTGTAGGACCCCGGAGCCTTCCAAGGCATCCAGGAGTCACAGCAGAGCTGCTGACCCCCTGCTTCCAGCCCTAGGGCCACCCACCTGTGGGGCTCCTGCTCATGATGACTGGGGTGGCCGCAGCCCCCATGCTCGGGCTCTCGCTGCCGGGCGAAGCGCTGTAGACAAAGACGTCCTGCTTGAAGGGGGATGCTGTGGATGGCTGGCTTCCCTGCACGGGGAGAGACTGGGATGTGGCTTTCCCTTGTGCAGCCACCTTTCCTCCCCATACCCTGCTGATGCCTCGTTACATCCCCGCTCATTAGGGAGAGCTCTCCCCAACAGAGCAACCCCGTCCCAGTGCACACCAAGGCTCACTGGGGTGTCCCACCAGGAACCCTGACCTCTTCCTCCCACACCCAGGGCCGGGGTTAAGTGCCTGGATGTCAGTGGGGAGGAGGCACCTGGGACCCTTCTCCCCCCCCTGAGTCCCCCCAGGGGCCCAGGGGCAGCCAAGGGCAGGCAGGGCCATGGGTCCCATGGGGCGGTTGGGAGCATACCACACTGTCATACTCCTCCAGCGTCTCGCTCTCCCCCGCTGTGCTGCTGAAGCTGCTGGTGCTCGAGGAGGAACGGGAGATGTTTGACCTCCCGTTCTCTTTCAGCTTAATGAACGGCCTGGGAAGAGGAGCGACACAAAACAGAGGGTGTGTAGCTGTCACTCGGGAAGCCATGACAGTGGGGACAGACCCTCCCACACAACCCCAGAGCACAGCAGCAGCCGTAGGGACAAACCCGGGGGGTGTTTGTAAGAAAACACTTCTAAGAGCATGGGTGCCACCAGCAGGACCCCACAGGCCAGGCTGACTGCCTGGTGGCAGGGAGGGACAGGCGGGCACCACTGGCCTCCCAGCTCCTCTGCCACAAGGCTTTGGGCAACTTGTGTCAAATACTGCTCTTTGTTCGTCCTCTTCTTTTTAAAGATGGCTATTTTCAGACCAGAAAAGAGCTGTGCTCATGAATCACCAGAACCTTTTTTTTTCCTCCCTTAATATCAAACTTATTTATAGCAAAACCTGGAGCAGGTTTTGTTTGACAAAGTTCCTGATGGTCTGTCAGCTCCAGGGTGACTTGAGCTCTGGTCAGAGGAGGAGGCGGCTCCTCTGGGCTCACCTGTCCTTGTTGGGGCATATTTCAGGGGAGCTGGGGTTAGACGAGGTTTCAGACTTCATCTCTTGAGAAGAATGTCCCAAATCTGGTGTCTTCTGGGCTCCAGAAACGCTGTCGCTGAGGGCACAGAGAGACAGGTGGCACAAGTTACACAAGAGACTTAAAAAGGATGGTCAAATTATACTCCCTAACACCAACTGCTAAACTGTAAGAGTAGCAGATGCTCTCTGGATACCACCGCTCCGGCTTAAAACAGAGGGAAGGGATCTGAGGCACCGCTCCCTCCATCAGGGCAAAAGCAGCCCTCATGGCTAACCGTGCCCCAGGCAAGGTCTCCAGCGTCCACCAACAGCTTCCCTAACATTTCATGTACAACAGGGGCTTTTAACCTCAGTTACCAGGCAATGCCCAACTTACCACCTCGTCCTGCTCTCTGCCTGGCTCTCAGAGCCCGTGTGCAGGCGAGGGAACAGCCCCGATCGGCGCTTGATGGGGCTCCTGGACTGGTTCTTGGTGGCAGCAGTTGGTACAGGGGGCTGAAAGCATAGAACAGTCCAGGTTGGAGAGCATCTAGGAAACTTGTAATGCCAGAATTGCTTTTATATCTCCTTTGTGCTTTGGGGCAGAAAACCCCAGGAAGCCAATCTTTGGTTCTCCCACTAAACAAACCCAACCTGAACACAGAGCTCGTTAAATCATGCTCTGCACGGATCTCCTCACCTCTATGTTCCCTGCCTGCCCAGGGGACTGCCAGGCTCTGCCGCCATGGTGTGGCCCCTGCCAGGCTGGGGAGGGAGGGAAGGACAGAGGGACAGCGGAACAGAGGGCTGCGCTCACCGAGAAGGTGGTCTTGGTCACCTCGCTGCTGTTGTGCACGATGCCCCCGCTGAGGCTGCCCGGGATGCCGCCGCCGTGGTGCTTCTTCTGGCTGCCCACCATCGTCTCCATGGAGTGGCTGCGCACCCGGATGGCTCTCTGTGGCCGGAAGGGACAGGGGACAGCAGGTTATCACCACCCTGCGGGGCATTGACCCCAAATCCTCTCTCTAGCTGCCCCCAGACACACCAGAGTATGACCTGCTTGGTCTCCCCCGCCCCACCGAGAGCCAGCGCACACCAACAACCCCATGAGTGCCAGCAGCAGCCATGGCTCTGTGCAGCCCTAGGATGAGCCACCCCCTGGGGACCCCCACGGCCACCACAAGGTCAGGTTTTCCCCCCACAACAGCGGGTGCGAGGGCTGAGGACGGCAGCTATGGGTCTGGAGACCTCCTGCAGATCCAAATTCTCGTCTGGGAGCTTAAACAGCACCTGAGCTAATTTTAACGTCTCTTCTTGGTTGTTGTCCCAGGCGCTTACAAATACAAAGACAAGATCTTTTGAAAGTCTGGCACACGCTATGAAAAGCAGCAGGGAAATGCACAAGTTAAAAAAAACACCCAAATGTATACCCATATTTTCATTACTGTGGTCACCATAGTAACAGGAGCCCAAACTGGACTGTGATGCCAGCGTGCCAAATTGCAGGAAAGTTTCTCTCCGCAGCCATTCCCTCCAAAGTGCTGCTGTGCTGCCCCCCTTCCCCTGCACCACGGCCTCTGCTCCAGCCCGCCCAGTCCCTGCTCAAGGGAAAGAGATTTGGGAGAAAATGAGCCATCCAGAGCCAGATTTGTGGAGGTGCCCAGCACCATATCCAGGGGTTATCCAGGGGTTATGCCAAAACAAACCGAGTCCCAGGTGGTGCTGGGGACCATGGCCACCCTGACAGCCCGTGCTGTCCCCTCCTGCCCACCCAGTAACAAACAGCAAGCAAGCGTCCGTCAGACCGGATTTATTAGGGTCAGCAATTCATACAAAATTTGACAGTGTTTGCAGGTAAAAAGGGCCGGTTGCTGGCTTTGCAGCCAGCAGCTCCAGCGGGCACCAAGCTGTAAGAAGGGTCCTGCCCAGGGCTGCTGAGGCCACGGGGCTCTGCAGGGACCCCGACACCCCTTTCCAGGGGATGGCCAGTGGCTCCTCTCCCCACACAGGCACCCCTCGGGTTTGTTCGGAGCCCAGCAAAAACGACCTCCGCTTCCCTCTGAGGGGCCGGTCCCCATAGGGCAGAGCACAGGGCACCGCAGGGGAGGAGGCGGCTGCGGGACGGGTCAGGGTGTGAGGCACCGGCCAAAAGGAATGGGTGGGGATGAGGATTCGCCCCCTCCCAGCCCTCACACTGACCCCCTGCCCTGCTCTGCCCGCTCACTCCACAGCACGCGGTGCAGGACATAGGCAAGGGCACAGCCCAGCAGCGCGGTCCCCAGGCGGGTGGGCAAACGCAGCCCAGCCCGGACCAGGGAGCTCACTGCCTGCCCCGGTACCCCCTGCAAGGCCAGGAGAACAGAGTCCACCTTCCCCTGCACAGAAAGCAGCCAAAAAAAACCAAAACAAAACAAAAAAATAACCAAAAAAAGATAATTTAACATCATTGTCTCCCCTCTTGAAGTGAGCACTGCAATGTACGACTGCACAGCACCCCGAGTCCTGCATCCTGACACACAGGACACACCTGAGCCTCCACCCACCACTGGGGCCAGGAGCTGCTCACTCCCCCTCTGCAGCCAATAGGTGCAGGATCACAGAATGGTTAGAGTTGGAAGGGACCTTAAAGATCATCCAGTTTCAAACCCCTGCCCTGGGCAGGGACACCTTCCACCAGAGCAGGTTGCTCCAAGCCTCCTCCAACCTGGTCTTGAACCCCTCCAGGGATGGGGCAGCCACAGCTTCTTGGGGCAACCTGTGCCAGGGTCTCACCATGCTCACACCGGAGTTTTTTCCCAGTTCTCAGCTCAATCTCCCCTCTTTCAGTGTCAAACCAAGGATGATTTTAAACCAGAATGAGATAACTCAACCACCAGTGCCCATCTCTCTACACCAGAGAAACCCGTGCCTACAGGGTGACAGCAGGAGCTGTCTCCATAGAGCCCCCTCGGCTGAGACAGTGACAGTGTCCCCGCTCCAGCGCCCGTCCCTGCTGCAGACGCAGCTAAAACCACCTCTGCCCGGAGACCCAACGCTGGGAGCAGGATGGGGAAAGGCGAGGGGGAGCTGCCCAGGACAAAGCATGACCAAAGGCATCACCTGGGGCAGGGACATGGTGTCCCGGCTCAGGGGTTCCACCGAACACCCATCCAGGTGGGCAGCCTGGCATGTGCTGGCCCTTCCCAGCTGTGTCCCCACCGCTGCTGCAGGGACCCTCACCAGGGAATTTTGGCAACAGCTCCTCCCTCCAGACTCAAGCGCTGTCCCTCCATTTTGAGGGACATCCTCTCTGCCCAACTGGTCCTGTCCCTGACTCCAATGGTGGCTCAGTTTCATCCACCTCTTGTTGTCACCCATTTAACACAACAACCAGCTCCTGCCCCTGGTATCCTGCCCCCAGCCCCATCCCACAGCCAGGGTGGCACAGCAGGGACAGCCAGCTGCCTGGGGACAGGAGCAGGACTTGTCCTGCAGGAGCAGAATCCAACAGCTCCAGACCAAGACCCCTCTGGAGACACAGTGAATGCCAGACCACCCTGCTGGTAGAGAAGGTGCTCCGGGGCCCTGGGGAAGTCACCCCAATGGTGTCACTGGCCATCACCACAACCACGTCAGCCTGTGCCTGCTCCCACTGGGATCAACTTGGAGTCTGCACTGGTGGTGATGAACTCCTACCTCCTCCCACTACACTGCTCCCAGGGAACACCTCTCCCCCTCCCAATCTTCCACTAAAATGTGCCTTCCCAGCCCCAGGTTCATTTTAGCTTTGCTGTTGGCAAGGGGCAGAGGTTTACCTTGAAAGACTCCAGAAAGCCCCCATGACCCCCATTCTCCAGCTTGTCCTCCTCGGGCCCCAGCCCCAGCATGGTCTGAGTGTGCCCGTGGAGCTCGTCGTGAAGGTTGTCCAACAAGGCGGCCCGCGTCCGGTCCTGGGGGGGCAAGAATGAGCTCAGCCAGGGGTCCTGAGGGAGGGGACAGCAGTGCCGACACCTCATGGAACCCCATGGCCACCAAGTGCACTGAGCCACATGCGTTGCCCTGGGCCGGGCCGGGCAGCGTTACCTCCAGCTTGGCAAACTTGTCGGACTTGCAGCAGGCGTTCTCGGCGTTGATGAGCTTGGTGAGCAGGAATTCCCGGAACTCGGGGCTCTGCAGGAGAGAGGGAAGGTGGGAAATACCACCCAAGGACCCTGTGAATCCCTGGCACCCGAGCTGTCCCCAGACAAAACCCGGGCTCGCAGCACCCTGCAGCCCCCTCCAGACGTGGGAGCATTGCGATGGTGCCTCCCGCCCCATCAGACCCCACCAGCCTCACTAGAAATCAACATAAATGCACATAAACTCCAGAAGTCGCATTCCCCCCAGCAGGTGTGCTTGGAAACACCTCAGATACACGCATTTAGGTTTTTTATGTTTCATCTCTTACTTTCTGGAACACTGGTGGGCTGGGCAGGGGTGGGCCAAAGGAGGGGACATCTTCCCTGGCTGTGACGGACACCTGCGGAGCCAAGAGAAACGTTACTCCCGTGGGTGCAGCAGGGCAGCCCCCAGCACGGAGATGTGGGGTGGAGGATGCTCCCCCCAGAACCGCCCAGCGGAGGTGCCTCCACCACTGGAGCCCCGGGGCATCCCAGAGCCCTCGCTGGGCTGCGGGACCACTCCTCCCCAGCCCTGCCATCACCCCTGCTTTCAGGAGAGGGTTAACCACGCAGGGCTCTTCTCATTTACTTCCTATGAATTCTGTTTTCGTCTGCAGCTCTAAGCAATGCGCTCTGGGTTGGAAAAGCTCTGTCTCTGGATCTGCGCACAGAGAACAGAGGGGGAGGAGGGCTGATGCTGTCTATGCCCGAGTGATGTGTTAGATGGGTACGAGCTGTGCTGAGGCTTATTCAAACATTGAGCAGCACCAAAAATCTGCAGTAAATGAGCATGCTCTTACATATGCACATATTTCAGATACATATGTATGTACACACACACACTATGTAACAGTGTGTACATAAATATGTGTGTCTGTGTATAAATATGTACGTTTCGTGTATATACACGTATGTTTTGTGTATATATACGTATGTTTCACATACACACCCTGACTCCAGGCAGGCCTAGCACTGGTGGTGTCACTGAGCTCACAGGCAACCGCCCCTGGGCTCAGCCTGAGACACAGAAGCCAAAATAAGCCCATGCACGTGGGGATGCCCTGACCTTGTACGCCGTGTTGTCTGCCTCGGGGTTTTCCACCTGCACCACGATGTAGGCGTGCAAGAAGTTGGAGGCGATCATGTCCGGGACAAACGGCGTGTTCTCTTCTTGGAAGATGATGGCCACGATGTCGTTGCCGATGTGCCTCTTCCTCTGGAGCTGAGCGGGAAGGGGAGACACACGGTGGGTACAGCCGGGTGGCCCTGCTCCCTCGGGAGCAAACACTGACTCTGGGGGCACCGGCTGCCACCCACAGGGGAGCCCCCGTGGCTGATGCCACCAATGCCACCAGCTGAGGCCACCACGGTGGCAGGGCTGGGCACCCCAGCTCAGACAGCGCCGTGCGAGGAAGCTCATCTCTCTTACTTGCTGTGTGTCCCCTTCGGTGAAAGGCAGCTTCGTGGAGACGTGAAACATGATCTCCCTGTCCCTGAACACGGTGTACACAGACTCCGCTCCCGTCTGCCCGTGGCTGACATCCAGACCTCCTCGAAAACTGGAGACGAAGGGAAAGGCGGGGAGAAACGAAGAATTATTAATTGAAAGCTCCGCAGAGCCTGCCAGCGGCTGTCAGGGGACAGGGTGACAGAACAAACCAGCTCGTTTATCTTTAGCTAGTAGCGAGCAAAGGGGAAGGAACAGACCGTGCGTCACGTCTCGTAACCAAGCATCGCCATCCCCTCCCTGGGACCGGGGTGCGCAGCAGAGAGGGGCCAGGGGTCCGGGCCAACCGCAGCCACGGGTCCAGCCACAGGAGCAGGGGTGCCAGCGGTGCCACGGGGGGATGCCCACGGCTGCCAGCCCACGGCCCAGAGCCCACACCACAGCCGGGGGTCTCTGCTGAGCCCACAATACTGGACAGGGTGTGTTTTCATACAAGTCCCTTCCATCTACGGCTGGATGTAGTCAGATTTTTCTCAAAAGTGCAGAAAAGGAAGTTTTTCTCTCTTGGCAGCTCCATTTTTAATTTTTTTTTTGAAAACTCCCCCAGCTTTGAAAAACAAGCCAAAGCTATATTTGCTTCTGCTCTGTACATCCCGCTCAGGAGGGAGATGACTTCTGTTCTCGCACAGCAGTTATTTTTACCATTGACATGGTCTCTCGTTAAATGTATTTGTAAAATCAATTCTTTTTATTTAACTCACCCCTTGAAGTCCTGCAATGTTATGGTGTCTCCCAGAAAGCTTAAGAAGTTCTTGAAGGCTGTGCTCTCTTCGTTATTGCCAAACAACTCCTCCTCTTGGGTCTACAAAACACAGGGCACACCTTTTGTCCCAGCGGCCACCACACACAGGGACAGCCCCATGCCCTCAGGGACCCCCCCAGCACCACTCCTGTCACCCTATGGGTGCTACAGACACAATGACCATGGACACCACTGATGTGAAAGGTCCCTTAGAAACATGCCTTCTGCTTGTCATCCTGCCCTGAGCACCTTCTTACAAAGTGCCACAGCAACGGGGAAAGGAACTTGAAAGCAGCCCCAGCTCTGATGGTGATTTCTGCCCATTTCTGCCATGGCAGTCTCCCCGCCCACCCCACTCCTGCCACCTCCAGCCCCGAGCACGGGTTCCCCATGGCCAGGACACCCACAGCCCCTTAGTCCCTGGGGCACCCAAAGGTGCTGGGAGCGATGCCTGAGCCACAGCAGGGACCTCAGGGTAACGCACAGGAAACACCCAAATGCTTCAATGGAAAAATCCAAGTCTTAAATCATCCCTCGTGTGCTGAATTTCAAACAAAGAGACCTTAATTATGGTCCTGCATGAGTTCCTCAATCCAAAATGAAACGTATGTAAAGATAATGAGAGCGTCTGTCAGAGGAATCTCGGGTGAGTTATCAGACTCGGCTGCCTCTGCGCTCCCCAGCGGAGTCCCTCGGCTGACAACCGTGTTTTCAGACACCTCTGTAGCCCACAGTCCTCCAAGACAAACGTAACTGTTCCAGTGTCTAAACATATCTCTGATTAAACCACCACACCTGCTAATACCCATTTTCACATCCACTTTTCTCCACAGCAGCTCTTGGGCTGCTGTTCATACTGGATTTTTTTTTCAGTCACATCGTTTTTTAATGATTTGGGGAAACATCCAGGTGATAAGAAATGCGTTATTAGTGAGGACAGCCGGTAACACAACTTGGTGCAGGTGACAGAACTAACCACAGGGACAGATATCAGCCCCCCAGCACTTGTGTGAGCAGAGCTTCAGGAGCAAGGATGTGCTCCAGGACAACGCCACGGGCACCACTCACCTGCCTGAACTTCTGATAGATCACACCGAACTTGAATGTGTTGTTGACCTCATGTTCATCATAGGACACAATCATCTGCGAAGCCTGCAGTACCACAAAATATGAATTATTTAATTCAGGAGTTCAAAATGTGGTGTTTCAGAATCATAGAACGCTCTGGGTTTGAAAAAGACCTCTGGAGATCATCCACTCCAACCCCCTGACAGAGCAGGGTCACCACAGCGGGTCCCACAGGAACATGTCCAGGTGGGGTTTGAATGTCTCCAGAGACAGAGACTCCAGCACCTCTCTGGGCAGCCTCTGCCAGGGCTCTGCCACCCTCAAAGTGAAGAAGTTCCTCCACATGTTTAGATGGAACTTCTTATGTCCAAGTTTGTGCCCCTTCCCTCTTGTCCTGTCCCTGGGCACCACTGAGAAAAGTCCAGAAGAGTGAATGCTGCTCGGCACCTCTCACAGGTTTTCTGGGGGAAGTTTTAGACCCTTTGGGTTCAAATAACAGCAGTTCCTGCAACGTCACAGCTCTGCAGCCTTAGCCCTGCATGGCAGGGACCGAGTCAGAGACGCTTTTCTTCCCCAAGTGGACATTGGCTGTTCTCAAACCTCCAGCTAAGGGTTTGACAGCAACACCAACAGCCACAGCGAAGGAACAAACCTGGTTTGACCTTGGCTCCATCAAAGGGCAGTGAAACTGCGTTATAACTTACAGCTGTGCCTGCCTCAGGAAAGGTCTGCTACATAAACGGTACTTGAAAATGATGGATTTGCTTTGTAGCTTCCCAGGAGCAGGTCTCCAGGCAGCACAAGAGCACAGAGAGATGCGACCCTGGCACGGGCAGTGAGTCAGTCCCAGTCAGTCCCAGTACATCACCAGTGGGGACTGCCACCCAGAGAAAACACACTGTCCCGCACAGCAACCCACCGTCTCTGCCTCTCATCCTGCAGGGCTTCTCGAGCACCACTTCAACCCATCCCACCAGGATTCGTGCAAGCCCTAAGGCATCTAACCAAGATCCAGGTTGGTTGTACACCCCACAGATGGTCACCTTTCCCTCCTTCCCCATGGTCCACAGGCAGATTAATACCAAAGTGCCATCAATCACTGGTGGCCATTTGACAGGAGACAGTGGCAGGCCCATGCCACCAGATGGCCATTAGCCAACCTGCTGCCCAGACGCACGGCCCCCACCACTGCACTGCCCACGTCCCCTTTGCAGTCGGGTACAGATAGAAGGATGCAGTACAAACATCCATGCTCTGTATCAAAGATCCTGGAGAAAAGGGGAGAGTTGACCCTTCCTGACCTCCTCTGCCGAATACACCACTGCCCGGGGTAAGTCACCTCACCTTGGGGTACAGAACCGGGTTGAACTTCAGCCCGGAGGCATCATCGCAGAAGGCCTGTGAGCAAGGGGAGAGAGCAGTCAGTGCTGAGCCCCTGGGTGCACAGAGCAGACACCCCTGTCCTGCCAAAACCCCACAGCAAAGCTGTGAATGTCTTATAAAGGAGCCAAATCCAGCCCGGGACTGCAGGACCTCGTTGTCTTTCCATCCGCTCATTGGGATGCCCCAGGGGCTGGCTGGTACCCGACTGAGAATGCAGCATGACAAGTCCCAGGTCTCTCCATGGGTCAAAGGTGCTGCCATTTCCTCACCTCTTCCCCCAGATATCAACCAGTGACCTGACTGGGATCAGCAGGAAACCAACAGCAGGGTCAGCACCACCCTGCTACCACCACCCACCAAGGGCCCCTGGATCTGAGAGCCCAGGCACTACTGCCCAACACCACCCAATGCTGCCTACACTACCCAACACCAGCCAACACTGCCAATGCCACCCAGTGCCACCCAACACTGCCAATGCCACCCAACACTGCCCAAGGCACCAGGCACAGTGGCACAGGCTTTGCTGCAGGTATCCGGGCCCAGCCCAGCATTTCACCTTTGCAATCTGGGGGATACTGGGGAGCTTGCTGAATCCTGCCAGGGGAATCCTTTCATGCAACGTCTTCACTTTGGACCTAGCGAAGGAAAAGAAAGGAGCTGACATCAGGGAGTGTTTGAAGGCAAAGCACCACAGCCCCCTCTCGCCAGCCCCCTGCCCTGCACGCAGCGATGCTCTGCTGGCTGCTGGGAGACGATGCTCTGCAGCACTGGCTGGGCCTGGTGGGTAAGCAAAGGCTCGATTTTTCTTCTCATCTCTGCAGCTCTTAAAATATTCATCGTTTGGAGAGAAATGACACGACGGTTCAGACACGCTGGGTCTTGTCAGCTTACAGAGGGATGGCGATAGATGTGACTGGCATTATTGCGTGTCACGGAGAGGTTTACACGCCGTTTCAGCGGGTTTAGCAGCAGATCAAAGACTCATGTTCATTATCGGGGGTCAGGCAGCCCCAGTGCAGAAGCAGTGAAAGGATGCTGCTGCTGCTCCCCTTCCCAAGCCCCTCCATGCTGCCAGCCCGGCTCCAGCACTTATGGTAGGAACACACTAGGGGCTCCCAAAGAGAAAATATTTTGTTAAACAAAGCCTTTTTATTTTATCTTACCTGAGTATAATCCTTAAATATTCCGTGCCATCTGCCTCCTCACACTTAATAGACAGGATCAGATTTCCTAGGCTGCTGGCTGTACAATAAAAATTTAAATGATCCTAGAAATAGAGAACAGGGTGTTAGGGGCGAGGGAGGCAGCACATCAATGGTGAGGATGCTGTCCCATGCCCCTACCAGGAACCAGGGACTCACTGACACCCCCCTCCCCCTTGGGGATACCCCCTTCTCCCAGGAGCAGGTCTTTAATTCCTCTGCCCGTGGACTTTAGCACCCTGCTCTCAGCTCTGCTCAGCGGGAGGAGAGGATTACAGCACTGTGAGCAAGGGGGGGCAGGCAGCAGCCACCCAGTGTCCCCCAAGGCTGGCTGAGCCCTGGGTCCCCACAGACAGGCAGCTCAGAGCCAGTGTTCCCCCCCCATCATCCTGGGGGGCTGGGGGCAAAGCCTCTCTGCATGGCCATCACTGCCACCGCTGGTCACCCACTGGTCCCCTTCTCCTCTCCTTGCAAAGAGGCAACTTGCAAAATCTGCTCGTTTTGCTGCCAATTTTAGGATTTTTATTTTTTTTTCTTGGGTGGGGTGTGCAGTTTTCAGCCCATGGCTCGTCCCCGGTGGCAGCAGCACCCACCTTCCCCAGGAAATGCTTCCTGTAAGCTCTGGCCTCTCCTTTGCACTCCAGCTTGTAGCCATAGGTGCTGGGGCTGAGGTTCTCCTCCTCCTCCTCACAGATGCTGCTGTCGGACGAGGTGGGAGTGCCAAGGTTCTCCGGGTCCTCGATCCAGTACCCCCCGAACTGGGGCAGGATGATCAGCGGGTAGGGACTGCCCTTCTCCAAGATCTGGAGGGACACGTACCCATGACAGGTCAGGCAGGACCGGGGTGCGGATGGGGGGTGCAGGGGCTTGTCACCCCGTGTCTTGTCCCCTCCAGCAGAAGCTCTCACCCCAGTCCCATGGCGGGGAAACCCAGCCCCCCTGAAACCTCTTCTCTCTCCCCTAGAAAAGGGCATGTGCTACCAAGGAAAATCAGCAGCCACAGGTGGGGAGGGGGAAGGTGCTTTGTGTGGCTCCTCTCAGGGACAGGATCTCCCCCAGCGCCTCTGTTATCGGCAATTTTGGGAAGGCATTTGCCAGAAGGCGCTCAAGGGCAGCTCAGGGCACCCACCTCATCGATGCTGGGGTACGGGATGTAGTCTTCCTGGAAAAAGGAATCAAAACACGGCGTGTGACCATCTGTTCCCCACCAGCTGTCCCTGAAAACCACAGCCCTGCACACCCAGCCCGGGAGCTGCACTGGCCCCCCCGCCCTGCACCCAGAGACGTGCTCGTGTCAGATGAGGCCACCGTGGGCACAAGCCCCGGCAGCGGTGCCACCGCGCTGCCCCAGGGGACGTGGCCCAGGGACCCCTGCCTGCTGGGGGTCTGCAGGAAACCTCTGCAGCAGCATCGGTCCCCTCCCAAAGCTGGTCCCAGCACCGGTGAAAGCTTCCCAGCAGCAGAACCCAACCCCTTCACACAGCTCAAGGCTGAAACACACAGGTTTGGACACAAAGCTGGATTAGGGATTTACAGGCACCGCTCTCTCATCTTTGCAATTCAATCAGTGCCGTCTTTTTAGATAATGTTTAAATCCTTTTCAGTCCTTGGAGTGACTGTCTTTGACTACACACATTAAAGCTCTGAGATAAGGGGGGGACACTTGAAGAGATCCACACAAGACACAAAATTCAACCAACCTTATGTTTTTGGCTTCCAGTCCTCTGTTCTTCAAGTTTTGGTGCCTGTTTGGAACAAAAAGAATACAGGAAGTAATTAAGACATTTTCAACTACACAGACAAAACCACGAGGGTATTTTGCTACACTGAAATCACTCTGGCACAAGTGGTATGAAAGGAGGGGGTTTCTGCCTGGGAGGAGCTGGGCAGAGCTGCTGGTGTGCCAGGACAGACCCCATGGTGTGGCTTGGGCTGGGTGAAATGGAGCTAATTTGTGGCTAACACGATGTGTGGCTGGGCAACAGCCCTGGTGTCTGACAGTGCCCGGCCCAGGCAGGAGGTCAGGGATGGCAAACCCCGCTGGCACCCACCCGTCCCGCAATGGGGGAGCACCCCGAGCACCACTGGTACCAGGGGTAAGCAGGGACAAGGGACATGCAAAGGGACACCCTGGTCCCCCGACATCATCAACAACATCTTCTCAGGCAGATGCTGTTGTGTTTTAGAGTGGGACAAGAGAACATCCTGCCCTGACCCCAGGGGCACAGAGATACCACCACGCTCTGTGCCGGAGCCTGCCGTTGGCAAAGCTGGGCAGTGCTGACCTCACCAGGGAGAAACAGGACCATGTCCCACCATCTGCCCCTGAACCTGCTTTTGCAAAATAAGGAATAACCTTGGAGGAAGATGCTGCCACATCCACCACTCTCTTCCCGTGCACGAGGGTGGTTTTGTGTGGCTCTTTGCTGCCCGATTTGGGCTAGGACACGTGGTCGTGCCCCCTCTCAACAGGGCTCACACTGTGCCAGGGACCACAGCAACCATTCACAGCTGGTAATGACCTTACAGACCCCCCTGCAGACCTCCCTCAAAGTGGTGGAGGTGGGGGTGATCCCTGTCCTTGCAGCCCCTGCCGTGTGGGGAACCTCCCGCGTCACCGGCACGCTGCTGCTCACCTGCATTTTTTCCAGCATTTCGAAGAATTCTGCAGACTGAAAAAGAAAAGAAGGAGATCTCCTGTTCAGTCAGAGGAGACAGGAGGTGAGCCAGCCTGAGGCACACCAAGGCAGGGAAAACAGACCCCCTGTCCCCTACCAGGTGTTCTGGCTCTGACCCCCGAGAGGAGTGGGAGGGAGAGGCTGGGTCCATCGCTGCTGCAGGGTGCCGGCAGGAGGGGTCTGAGCACACAGACAGCAGCAACCAACCCTCCTTTGGAAAGCCAACGGGCCCAGACTGATCCAGCCAAAAAAGCAAGCACACACTGTGGAAAGCAAGACACCTGCAGCAGCCCCCTGTGCCCCTTACCCTGCGAGTGTGAGCCCTGGGAACGCCGCTGCCGGAGCGCTGGGCTGCCCCGCGCAGGGTCAATGGCCTATTTGCCAAAGGAACTAAAGAGATTAGCAAGCTCTGGGCTCTGACTAAAACCCCTTCGTGTCTAGAGAGCGGCTGGACCCTGCAGCCAGGGCCCTCGTCCTGCTCCCCAGCACCCACTGCCACCATCCCTGCGCCTTTGGAGACACTTTGCGACAAGGACTGAAGCCAGAGCAGGAAGAGCCCGTCACCACCTCTCCCTCAGCGAGAGGCGATAAAGCCACGTCTGTCCTGCTCATCTGTGCTCTCCCCCAGGAAGGGGGGACTCCAGGAACCCCATTCTTGCCCTGTCCTACCTGCACTGCACTGCGGGGTCACCCCATCAGCACAGCAACCACCAAACCTCTGCTGGAGGATCCTGATCCCTCATCCGGCTCCTCCTGCTCCCGAGCGCATGCAAATAAATTATCTAGTCAAGCTAGGGTTGTAAATGACGGGGCACTCCCAGTAAACTCCTGTCATGGTTTCACCTGGGATACAGTTTACTGTATTAGCAGCCAGAATAGTGCTGTGGTTTGGATTTGGGGGATCAGAAATACCTTTGGCAGTACAGTGGTGGTTTCAGTTGTTGCTGAGCTCTCACAGGCTTTTCTGCTCCTCATGGCCCCACCAGCGCTGGGTGGAGAGTGGGCAGGGGGCTGGGAGGGGACACAGCTGGAACAGTGACCCCAACTGACCCAAGGGACACCCCATACCATGGAAGGTCATGCTTAGTGTATAAAGCTGGGGAGGAAGGAGGAAGGGGCAGAGATTCAGAATGATGGTGTTTGTCTTCCTGGGTCACCATTACACCGATGGAGCCCGGCTTCCCTGGGGATGGCTGAACACCCGCCTGCCCCCACCGGGAGCAGGGAGTGAACCTGTTTTGCTTTGCTAGCATGCACGGGTTTTGCTTTACCTATTAAACTGGCTTTACCTCAACCCACAAGTTTTCCCACTTTCTCTCTCCCAATTCTCCCCCCCATCCCAGCTGGGGGGTGTGAGCGGCTGTGCGGTCCTGGTTGTTGGCTGGGGGTAAACTATGACAACTAGAAAGTGACTTTTATGGAGACTCAAAGCCCCAGCCCTGTCCCTCCTCTCCCTCATCCCCATCCCACATCTCCTCTAACCCATGCTTGCCTCTGGCCACCGCAGATGGGCTCAGGGCTCACGTACCCAGGGAGAGGCTGGGGCCGGGGCAGACGCTGGGAGTCCAGGAGGGAGAGCAGAGAGTGGGATCCGCAGGTAGTTATCAGAAATGGTTTGCAGAAGAGGGATGCGAGATTTGGGGCAGAAGGGGTCACAGTACCAAGGAGAAAGGCATGGGGGGAGCGATTTTTGGTGAGCTCTTGGAATAGACTGAGCTTTCTCAAAAGAGAGAAAGAAACCAGAGGAGGAGATGAAGAAACAAAAATCAGAGACCAAAGGAAAATCTCAGAGAGATTTTCTTTTAAT
Source organism: Jacana jacana (assembly GCA_013400555.1). NCBI lineage: Eukaryota > Metazoa > Chordata > Aves > Charadriiformes > Jacanidae > Jacana > Jacana jacana. Next base: position 310,774 of record VZTM01020228.1, read on the forward strand.
AAATGTGGGGAGCAAAGGTTAGTTTTATGGCCCGAGCAGCCCAGTGACTGCTCTCAGCTACACCCGCAGGGACGGGGGAAAGCCACTGCCAACACAGGCAGGGACGTCCGTGGCTCGAGAGCAGCCCAGCCCGTGTTTCCAGTGCCAGATTATGCCCCGTCTTTATCTACCGCACCTACAGCAGGAAAAACAAGCCTGGGGCTCAGAAGGGCTCTGTGCCCAAAGCTGGGAGCAGTTCAAAAAGGCTTTTCCTTATTTTGAGCTTGCTTTAGATTCCATGTCCCAGTGACTATTGAGTCTACTGGAATAGTTTCCAGGTCCCACTCAGCAGCCAGAGCCGGAGCAGCGGGGGCACAGCAGCACCGGACCCACCTGCTGGAGCAAATTCCAGCAGAAAACTCGCACAGGTATTTAGCAAAGCAGACAGCAGTCTGCCCTGTAGGGATTTATGCATACTTGAGGCCAAGCTTTATGGGGCCACAAATATTTTGGTTAATTATAGTGGAGACAATCAGAGCTTTGTGACACACGGCAGGAAGCAATGTCACTGGCCGTCACTGAGACCCTCGGCTCCAAACTGAACCCTCAGCTCCAAACTGAGCCCACACCTGCTTCCCAAGAGCAGCCAAAGCAACGCCAGCACGGGCAGCGCTTCCCCTGCCACCTTCAGCAGGACAAGCCTGCTCAGAAGCCTGTCCTAACCACCGCAGAAACCCAAAACACCCAAGAGCAGCTGTGCTATCCCTTCCCTGCCCACACATCCTCACCCCTCACTGCTGCGTGTGCTACCCTGGCAGTGTCAGAGGGGACCTACAGGCACATCCTGGCGCTTCAGCACAGAAGAGTGATGATTCCTCTCCATCAGCACCAGGACAGACCCAGGGTCCGAAGGTGACCAGCTGGAGCACGCAGTGTCTGTCCTACCACCCCAGCACCCTGGGGGCAAGTTTAGGGAGCCAGGACCTGCAGCCGAGGAGCGCTCCCAACAGGAGCCACAGCACGGATGGTGGGTGCCTGCTTTGATGGTTTCTGAAGAAAATGACATCCAGAAAGAAAACCCTGCGGCAGCAGAAGCTGCCAAGGATGGAGCAGGGTGGGGCAGAGCCCAGCGCCCTCCCTGACTCGCCCAGCACTCACCAGTAAGCCCCGTAAGAAATCCATCATCTGCCCAGGTCCCCCCCCAGCCCCAGCGGGACCATCCCGCCCCACCTCCCCTTGTTAATGTTTCTCCAAGGCAGGGCCCCGGCAGCACCATGCCTTTGTTATTTCAAAGGGTGGGTCCCCTGGGAGGCCAAGGGCCCCGAACTGGTTGGGCAGGAAGCGGGAGAGAGTTGGCAGGAGACAGACGGCCGACTGCTGGGATGCACAGCCCATTGGACCCACGGGGGGACGAGAGGCCCCCTCACAAGGGGATGCAGAGCCCCATGAAGGGGATGCACAGTCCAGGGGGGGGATGCACTGCATCCCTCGGGAGGGCACTCACGTGGCAGAGCTGCAGCAGGAACCAGGCGCTGGGCAGGAGGCAGAAAATCTGATTTCTCCAGCTGGAAATCCGTGTGCAGGAAAAAGCCACAGCCCTTCAAAGGAGCTGAACGAATCCCAACCTTAAATACTCCCAGAGTCAGCTCAGGACAACACAACCTGCTGACCCGGGAGCTGCAGACTGGGCACAGCACCTGCAGCGCCTTCCCCTCCCACCAACACCCAGGGAGGAGGCAGGACAGACTGCTTTAGCCAAATGCCAGCATGGCTATGCCAGAGCATGGGCAGCCCCAGCAGCTGGGGACTTGCTCCTGTCCCTGCTCCCACTGCCCCTACGTACCCCTCATCCCACTCTGTGACACTAAATCTGGCACAGATCTCTGGGAAGCACCTTAAAGCCTACGGAGAGCAGGGCAGAGCAGGATGGACACTGAGGTACCGGCTCAGCCCCCTCACGCTGCACAGCATCTCATCGCAGGCTGCATCAGCATGGAGCCACCGCCTGGCATCCCTGGCGCCGACAGCCACAGCCAGGGGACCAAGCCCACGTCTCCAGAAGGACCAGGTCTCTGACTCCCAACCACAAAGTCACCCCAGGTCTCCCTGTGTCAAGCTGATGGCTCCTTGATCCCTGACATCTCCTCTCCCTGGCGTCTCCTCTTCCTTCTGTTAAATGTCAGCAAACACCTACCAGCCCCTGCCTTTCAAGAGCCGATGCAGCTGAGACCTGGGCAGTAGCAGGGCCACAGGGAAGCTCCAAACATGCAGATGCACAAACAAAACCCAGTGGCTCCTGGACAGCCCCCAGCCAGAAGGGTCTGTTCTTGTTTGGCACCTCTGGAGCTGCCTGTGCCTGGCAAAGCAACGTCCAGGTAAGATGCACAATCCTCTTCTGCCGCTCCCTGGCCAGGGTGCCAGTGCGGGTGGCCGTCACCATGGTGGCTTGGCCATGGCCCCTGCCGAGAGGACAGAGGGAAAGAGGGAGGGAGCACATGCTGCAGGCGCCCAGCTCGGCCAAGCCTTTCCAAAAGGACAACCTGTACCATCTGCAAGAGATTCTGGAGCCCTTTAATCCTGCTGCAAAGCAGAACAAATCAGCAATCGTCTTTTAATTGCTTTAATTGTGTGATTATAAAAATGAAGAACCAGTGGTGAAACCGGCAGCCTCCAGCTGTGCCCGTGGAGGGCAGCCCCCCCTTTGTGTCCTCAGCCAAAGCCATCGCCGGCTTCTCCTCCAGCCACAGGCCCCAGAGCCCCCACCACGGGCTGTGCACCTCGCGATGGGCGAAGGGGTGGCCACCTTTGAGGTGCATGAAGACAGACCCCAGCAGTCGCTTTTGGAGAGAGCACAGAGTAGCATCTACACACTGGTTCCATGCCAGGGTTTCCCTGCCGGGTTTCCCATGCTGAGAGTTCAGACATCGGTGAAGAGCCTGACCTGCGGCTGCCCCACACGGCCCAGCTCCAGCTGAGGAGCAGCCGTACCCCCCAGCCTGCGGCATGCCAGGGGTCTCACCCCACATAACCCTCCAGCAGCAGCACCCAGGCGAAGAGCAGACCCTGGCATCGGGGGCCACCTCTGCAACCACGCAGCCAGGCTCAGTCTGCTCGGCTCTGAGGCCTATTAAAAGGCTGAATTTCCACTTCAACATGATGAGGACAAGGGCAAAGGCAGGTTTGCCCTCTCGGGATGCAGGTGCTGCTGTAAAGCTCGGGAAGGCACGAGGGAGCACGGCAGCAGGATGAGCCCTGGGGACGCTGCGGGACCAGAGTGCTCACGGTCACAGAAAGTCCTGCCTGAGCTGCAGCCAGGTGTCTCTGAGCAGTTTACCACCTTTCTGTGAGGCAAAATAAATTGCCCACCGATTTGTTTCCTCCCGCAGGGGCAGGGCGGGCAGGCTGGGGCTGTGGAGCTGGGCTGGAACAGCCCACGGGAAAAACAGGGACACTTGCTGTGGTGGGCTCTCTCTGGGGGCATGTCCCCACTCCCTCCTCATCATTCCAGACTTCAGCCTCCTCCCAAGTTCCTCCCCTCCTCCTCAGCACCCCCACGAGGTGCCACAGCTCGTGTCACCAGTGCACAGTGTCACCTCCTGGCTGTTCTGTGCACCCAGGTCACACACAAAAACCCTAAATAAGCCGAATTGTCAGAAGCTCCACTAATAAACTCCTCCAACTCAATACTCTATTTCCAAGCCCACTTGCACTTAACAACCATTTAACCAGGGTCTCAGCCACCTCGTAATCTTCACGTTCATCTCATCTTCTCCAGCTTAATGAGTAATTTCCCGGGTGGCAGCATATCGAGCGCTCTGCAGCTACCCGGGGGGAAGAGCTACAACTGCCTTTGTCTGGAAACTCTGTTCTCACAGAAATTTCTCAGGTTACTCTGCCAGAAGCTACTTCTGGTGAACCCATGTTGTATTTTACACTGTTTGGCCAAATTTGCTCTGAAGCTTTGCCCTAGGACAGCGCTTGGCACAGGGCTGTGTACTCCCCGCTCCCTTGAGACTGTGTGAGCGAGACACCTGCAGTCTGGAGTCAACCCCAGCTCAGGCAGGACCAGCTTCCAGGTCTGACCAGGTCGCTCCTGACCTCCCAGGTTTGGGAAAACTGAAGGGGGAGCAGAGCCTGGCCAGGACAGCCTGGCAGGAGCAGAGGGGGAGCGTTGTGTCCCACCACCCACCAAAGGCAGCGGCCGAGCGGTGGGTCGGACCCTGCTGGGGATGCACCGTCTGCCTGGTGCTGGCAAGAAGCCACCACGGCGGTGCCCAGAGCGGGTCATCGGAAGGATCACAGCACTGGGATTCTGCACCCTGCTTGGCATCGCCGCTCGCGGTGGCATGAGGTGAGCGGCGGAGCAGGAGGGGGCCTGCCGGCACGCACGCCCCGCTGCCGCCGCCGAGGGTGTGGGAACACGCCGCGGGCTGAACTCCAGAAACCACCTACTGCTGCTCCCTCGGGAACAGCCCCAATCCATACAGCCGCTGCGTTGGAAGTGCTGCTCCTCACCAGCTTGGCTTTCCAAAACCGGCGCCTCGGCTGGACCGCGCGCCCACAGCCCGGCTCGGCATCGCCCGCGCACTCACCTTCATGGTCGGCGGGGCGGTGAGGGGGGGTGACAGCGGCCGCTCCGGGACGGTCACATCCGTGCTGTTCAGCAGCTCCTGTTTCCTGAAAAACCAAAGGCAGGTTCTTACACAGGCGTGTCAGCTTCCCCCGTGCCCCCAGCGGGAACGCGAGGCAGGAGATAAGGGCTTATCTCCTCTGGCGAAGCTGCGGGCTGCCTGTACAATTATATCTCGAATCTGAGAAAGAAAGAAACAGACAGCATAACAGGATGATAAAAGTCATCTGTAGAGCCCCAGGGTCGGCCAGGACCCCTCACCGCCCCACCGAGCGCCCGGGCTCTGTCCTGGGGAGCCCACTGGAGCCCTGCTGTGGGGCTGGGGTGCGGTGCTGGGCTGTGCCGGACAGGGGGAGCGGGGACAGCAGGAATAGGTTTCTATGACAACCCATCCCCACGGTTTCCCTCCATCTGGCACCCTCTCCCTGGGCAGGAGTCGTCCCCTGATCAGCCTCCCGGCAACCTGGGATGGCAGAGGAGGCTTCTGGCTCAATGGCACTGGCATAAAACCCAGGGACACCCCGGCATGGCCTTGGCAGGACCCAGAGAAGGGCAGCTCCGCCACGGGGCACCTGAGCGCTGAATCTGGAGGCAGCAAAAGGTGTTGTGAGGACACGACACCCCGAGGAAGTGATGAGCAGCCCCCATGCCACGGACCTGCCATGAAAGCATCACACAAAAGCCTCCCCCAGCCTTGAAAAGGCAAGACCTCGCCCCCCCACAGACCATCTGATAAAAACACCCTGTCCCCGTCACACCAACGGCTTCCCAGGCAGACACCCAAGCCGCCGCTCGCAGCGGTACTGCCAGATGCTACTCCGGGAGTCAGAAAATCTGAGATTTAATTTAGTTCCCTCTCCTCCCTGCCAGGTTAGTCCTGCAGAAACTGGGCCAAAATGTCCAACTGTTTATCTCGCAGTAACAAGGTTTGGTTCCCATGGCAGCCCACCCCGGGATGGCACCGCACGGCACGGCGTGCACAGCAGCCGGGCACTGATGCCCACTGGAGCCCTCTCCAAAGCACACAGCTCCTACCCCAGGGTGACCTCCCCACCTCCCAAAGCACCTGCCCTCGCCACCCACTCCACCACCCCGCTCCTGCCCTCCATCAGCCCCACGGCCCCGCTCCTGCCCTCCTCCTGCCAGCCCCACTGCCAGCCCCAGCTCTCATGTCAGCAGGTGACCACCACATGCTGGTCATGGGGGAGCCTCAGGTGCCTGCAGCCCCTCCTTGGCAGGGCAGTAGGCTGTGAGGATGCTGAGGGGATACAGTGGGCACTGCAGGTGAGTTTTCTATACAACATTGGTGCCACAGTGGATGTAAACCCCAGCGTTGCCTGCCCCAGCAAAGCAGCGGCTGCTGGGCTGCCTCCCTGCTCAGGCGAGACCGCAGCAGAGCCCGCGGAGGGCTGGCTCCTGCTCCTCCTGCCCATCTGCACATCCGCTCTGGCTGACAGACTTCTGCTCCTGGTGAGACTTGACTCCACCTCGCAACACACAGATGTACACATACACACACGTGCATATACATATGTACAGGGAAGAGCATTTAGGAGAAAGCCCCCTGCCCACTGCCTCCTGCCCGGCTGCAGCCCCTCGCTGCGGGATGCCAGCTGGCACTGGGATCCCCACTCTGGGGATTTGGCAACTCTCCCTGTTGCTGCGGGACCAGCTTGATGGCAGAGCAGTGGAGAGCCGCCGGAGCCGGCAGCGCCTCAGAGCCCTCTTCCCACAGCCGAGCACCATGAGGTTTGGGTTGGGGGCTGCCAGCCTGTGCTGTGAACTTATGGGGACACTGCACGTGTGGGGACAGGAGCAGCAGGGAGCTCAGCACCTGTAACTGAGGGAAAGTAGGGACCAACAGGACGCAGATCGATAAGTCCTCGTTAGTCAACGGCCAAGGAACAAGAATTAATGGACTTTGGCTGTAGCCCAGGGAACATCAGCTGCATGGTGGGGGGAAATTCAGGGCTGGAGTTCAAATGCATCGATCTGTCCTGGAGGTGCGAGACCAGCCCAGGTGGGACACGGGGGGACCAACAGAGCAGGAGGAAGGGGGGCTCGTTGGTGTCCAGGCTGTAATGCCATGGAGCAGGAGGTGTGGGGTGAAAAGCTGCCCAGCGGCTGAGGGGTGAAGGTAACGTGGGACCAGGAGCACTCATCCCTGTCCCTGTCCCTGTCCCCGTCCCCACAGCAGCCACAGGACACTGAGGGCTGTGCCTGCAATGCAGCCAGAGTCACAAGGAAAATACTCAGCAGTTTCAGTCCAAACACGAATCTGGACCAATGACGGACATTTTACATTATATTAAACCAATCTATGTCTTTTTTCCTTTATCTTTTTAAAACTAGAGCAAGTCAAATTTGCCTTACGTTATCACATCTCATGTAGGCTCTCAGCATCTCCCGGTTTTTCAGTGCAAGAAAGGAATTAAAACACTGTGGGACTGTCTATAAGCAATAGCAGAATTCGTGTCCTGCCCACCCATACTGTTTATGGAGCTCCTTCCCTTTCTCCTCTCCACGAACTCAGGGTGACTCCACTGCTGAAAAATCGCTGAGGATGACAGATTTTTACTGTTTGCTCTTTGACTTTCTAGGACACTAAAGCACAGCCTGGTCTGGAGCAAACCACTCATCCTTTGCTCTCCTCGCTTTGAACCCTGAGCTCTGCCTGATGGCACCAATCTGCGCCGCAGCCTCAGAGGCATAAAATTCATCAGACTTTGCAAAGATTAAAGTTACAGGGATGCACACAAATAAATTGATTTGATCTGGGGTTTGTAACAGGTTGCCATAGCATCATATTCTAAGTATTATAAAATCACTCACACAACTTAACAACGTGTTCCTCTGTCACATGCTGATTGCTTCTTTGGGGCCAAACTGCTGGAACCGCTCCTGCAATTCCGGGGAGAGCAAAACAAACCCATTCACCCGCCGCGCGCCGCTCGTAATTAGCCTCGGCGCGCTGGAACTGCCTTACGTTAAACGGCAGCCACGGCCGGGGTGATTCAGCCTGCCGTCAGCCACGGGGCCAAGGGCCATCAGCCTGATTCCCAAACAGATTATCCTCATGGGACGACAAATGAATCATGAGGAGGATTAGCGTGGCCCATTCCGTGCCCCGGCGTGCTCGCACCGAGAAGCGGCCCCCAGGGATCTCCCCTGAATTGGCTGCCAGAGCCAGCGGGTGCCCCAGCGTGCTCCACACAGGGGTGCCCCAGTGTGCTCCACACAGGGGTGCAAGTGTCTGAAGAGCCCGGAGCACAGCAAAGGTCCCTGGCATTCACTGGGGCCAGGACCGGGGATGCTGTGCAGCCCCAACACCGGCTCCCACCCACAGCAGGGGACCTGGGAAGCGGCCCCGGGACACTCATCTCCCCACCCCTGGGCACTTGTGCCAGAGGATGCCATGGTGTGCCAACATCACTGCCTCTGCTGCACAGCAGAATGGCCCCCCTCACCCCACAGCCCCCCTTTCTCCTCTGTGTTAGCCTTCCTGAGATGCTCAAGGCTCTTCCAGAGCCCCCACTGGGACAGCACAGGGCAAGAAGAGAGCAGGTCACCTGCCTGAGCAGCCAGAGCGCAGGCACAAGGCAAGAGGACAAAGAGGAACCGGGGAGAGGATGGGGCAGGGAAGAAGAGCAGGAATAGTGTGACGAGCTGAAGCCTGTCCTCAGCACAGTTCCGGTGCACGGCCTCTGTGGTCACTCCCCACCCTCCTCCCCTGGCACCGCAGCAGACACACGGCTCGAGGGTCAGTAACGCCACCAAAGGCAGCGGTGCTGCCATCGCTGCCCACAGCCAGCACCCAGTGTTTGCCCAGCCCCGATGCCCCCGAGCCCACCCGGCCACCAGTACACGGGACAGGCGAGAGCATCCTCCCAGGCTGCATGGCCAGACACCCGCCTTCCCAGAAGGCAATCTGGGCATCGTTTCTGTAATTTTATTTCCTTGTTTTTCTCTATTAGGCAAATTAAGAGAGAAGGAAAAAAAATAATTAGAATCCTACATACTTAGCAAATCTAATTAAGGAAATACCTTAATGCAGTTACCCAGGCCCAATGCAGGGTCTGCTAACGGAGACCGTGAGACCAGCCCTGCCACCCCAACAAGGGTCCTGTGTGTCCCCCCAGGGACAGGGCTGCAGCTGGGGGGCTGTACTGGGGGGGACCCTGAACTGCCACCAGCCCCTCTGGGAAGGCACAGCCTGTGCTTCTCCCAGAGAGGGACCAAACAGGGATTTCCCCCCACTTTGAGTGCATGGGCACTGGGTCTGTAATGTTGGTGAGTTCCCATCACAGCAAGGACAGGTGAAGTGTTCCTCTTGTTTTCAGAGCGGCCCTGATTACATCCCCAAAGCACTCACAAATTCCCATCCTGAATGTGGTAAATCCCATCAGCAGACTGAAATTCTGATTACAATGCCCCGTTCGGTACAGAGCCAGGGCTGCCGTGACCCCTGGAGCTCCCCAGGATCTCCCAGCGGAGCCCCTGCCTCCAGGCACACGCTTCCCTCCTGCTTTCTGCCTCTGTACCTAATGGGAAACTTCTAATGCATCCCACCTCCTTGTTTCATTTCTCTGATTTACCAGGCGGGCTCCAAATCGACAGGGTGCGTTCACATAGATGACGCGTGGGAAGGGGAGATGCCAACATATTACCTGACACGGCGAAGTGCCTGGCGCTCGCTGGTTACCTCCACCTTTTGCTTCGAGGTGTAAATCAAACACGGAGCACGGCAGGTTACGCTTATGCCTACACTTAATTCTGCAGATGGAGCCTGGCCTAAAGAGGCGCAAAACTCCTGCAGCAACAAGTTCAGCCCGTCTGGATGCTGTATCCTTGAGAAGGGCAGCAAAGATTACCCTGTAAATTAACAGCCGCTATTTTTGGAGCCATCGTTTTTTTTGTCCTTGATGGGCATCACCTTGCCAGCTGCTCCCTTTTTAGTTTATTTAACATTCAGGGCCCCGTGCCTTAAGTTTTCACAGGGGACTGTGCTTCTGTATCGCTGCTTGTCCTTCTCACCGCCCCGGGTACTGCCCCCGTCACGGGTGGGTGCTGGGATGGAGCTGTGCTCCCTGCTCCGCTCAAGGGTCCTCTCCATCCCGCCCAGCTCACGGCAGGGACTGAGCCTCCCGGGACACCCTGCTCCTGGGACACCGGGGAGACCCTGCTGACGCCCCAGGGACCGCCCTCAGGCAGCTCCTCACAAATAGCCAAAAAAACAACTCAAAAATATGTTGGGTTTCTTTTTTTGTTTCTTTTTTTTTGCAAGAGAGACAAGGGCACTGCGCTGTTACACCTGGAAATCTGCAGTGAGAGCCCGAGCGAGGCACCTTTCTCTGACTTTGAAGAGCTCTCCATCCAATCCCGGGGATCCAGGCAGCGTCTCGCTGCATCATCACTCGTCCCGGGGAGGTCGCCCGCAGAGGACACGCGCTGCTGCAGGGCTCCCACCCCTGCCAGCCAGCCCCGGGGCCACGCAGCACCCCCCAGCCGTGGCACGGCTGCACCCCCCGTGGAGCTGCTGGGGCTCCGGGGCTCAAAGAGGCGCAGGGCAGAGCCCCAGGTGCCACATCTTCCCCGAGAAACTGATTTACCTTGTTAGGTCCCAGGCTCAGGCTGGCCCTTCCCTGAAGCGTCACCTTCTCTCACTGAAGCCTGAGCCTCAGGAAAGAAAAAGCACAGCGCTTTCTGGTCTAGAATTCTTGCAATAAATCACACATTTGCAAATTGCCAGCCTGCCCTGCTGTGCACACACAGCCTCCCCGACCGCCCAGCTCCCACCGGCGGGAACCAAAGCCCTGCTCGGAGCAAGGTGACATTTAACTGCCAATGAGTTTAGCTTTAATTACTCCTCTGCACCAAGAATACTGTTGAGAACAGTTCAGAGCGTCCCGTGCCAGCCTCGTGGGTCACTGCTGCACCACGCACTGCCCATCCCACAATGGGGACAGCGAGGGGGACGGTCCCTTGAGGGGGGACAGCGAGGGGACAGCTCCTGTCCCGCAAGGGGGGACAGCGAGGAGACGGCTCCTGCTTTGCCTCCACCACTACAGACACTGTGCTCTTTCCAGCTGGCCGAGGATTTCCCACTTGGTCTGGCCAGGACAGTAAGGCTCAGGATGCAAATAACGGTGGGAAGAGATTTTTGTCATTTACAGTTCTCTGGTGTGACCTCACCTGCGGGAGCAGAGAGAAGGCGGCGATTTCCCGCAGCGTTTGGGTGAAGCAGCCAAGGCACTCACCGAGCGTTTAAAACCAGAAGGCTCGTCTGATGCGGTTCCTGACAAACACGAGCCAGCCAGCCCTGGGCGGCCGCTCCCGAGCTGATTCAATAATTTGCAAATTACAGAGAACAGCTCCCAGAAACCAGCGTCTCCAACCGCCGGCAGAACCCACGGCGAAGGGATGCTCTTCCCACCGAGCACCCGCAGCAGGGACGGGAGGGGAGGCCCAAACCTCGCGGGATGCTGCTCCGGTGAAGGTCCCACCAAAACCAACGGGGATTAAATCTGGCCCCAGCAGTACTCACTGGCTCCAGGAGACAGAGCACCCATGAGCAGCCCTGGCTGAACTCAAGCGTAATCAGCAGCAATAAACAATATTTGCCTTATTCCCAGTTGCGTACACCCTCACTGAGACCAGTATGGAAGTGGAGGGGTGCACCCACACCAAGACACCCACTCACTGGCTTCCCCCCGCGAGAAGACAGCCACCATAGCATCACCTGCCTTGCACGTGGGACACTCAGGAAAATCCACTTAAATAAAAATAGCCAGTTCCTAACCCTAGGTTCACGGAGTGGGACCAGAGTCAGGAGGACCTCTGAGCCCACCACAGCAGCCCCCCAGCCCCAGGTGCTAGTCAGTGCTGCCCCCTCCAGCTCAAGGCATGGGCAGGGACTGCAGGTGGGGGGAGCGAGGTAAGCACCCCCCCGGCTCTGCCAGGGCAGCCTGGGGAAGTCGATTTGTTGTGCTGCACTTTGCTGGGTTGCTAACAAGAAAGGGACATGGGCCACCAGGGACTCTGCAGCTGCCACCGATCCTGCCAGGCTTGCATATGGCTCATGTAAAGCAAAATTCAATTGCAAAGGCAGAACAAAGACCGAATGTAGGAGGAAAAAAAGAAAATAGGAGCAGGTGGAGGAACAGAGTCCCTTTTGACGATGCCGCTAGCAGCCCCTTCCTTTTCCTGCAGATTATGTCACTTTGATGGCCCTGGCAGCTTGCATAAGACGAGGCAGCCACCGTAAAGCGCTGCTTGAATTCTCGCAATCGCTCCCATGAAGGCTCCTCAGTCCACAGCAGACGGGAAAAAAGCCTCCTCGGGGTCTCATTCTCCCCTTGAGATGTCTGCGCGACACCTCGTTGTCCTCAGCAAACCCCGCAGCAAGAACTGCACTGAGAGGGTTTGTGCTCAACACGATGGTGGGGAAAAAATTGTCCAAAACCCCAGCCTGGCACATCAGGGGGCAGATCTCCGTGAGAGTTCAGAGCCAGAGTCTCTCTCCCAGCCCTCATGTGCCACGCTGAGCTCATTCACAGAAACCTGGTACCTGGGGGAGAGATGACTCTTGGGGAAACGCCTTGCTCGGTGTGACGGGCAAAGGGATGGCCGATGAGTCCCAGCAGGGATGACGTGCGGAGGAGCGTTTGGGCCCCGCCGGCAGCACAGAGCCCCCCAGCACATGGATGCTCCCCACACAGAGTACGTGAAAGTGGGAAAAGAGGCTCTGGACCATGGAGCACTGAGGGAACACAAGGGCTGCGGGTGCCTCCAAGCCCCTCTGAAATGCTGGCCCATAGCTGGAGCCCACGGCCCCCAGGCAGAGCTATGGCAGGGACAGGCCTGAGCTAAATGAGCCAAAACCCAAGGGGTGACAGGAGGATGGGAACGGCCGAGCCTGACAGGGCACCCCAAAGCAGCCCTTGCACCCCAGCCAGCGCTGGAGAGGACATGGGGCACAGCCATGGCTCAGGTGAGCATCCATCTCTGCTGTTTGCTCAGGACCACCAGGGCCTGTGGGCTGGCTTATTCCAACTGTTCAGCCTTGACGAGCTACCTGACAGCCCAGTAAAGGAGAAGAGAATACCCCAAACCAACAACAGCAAGACACAAACTGTACAGGAAGGCCACATTAAGCCATGAAAGCGTCACTAAAATCGTGGTCTCGAGGGCTCTCAATCCTGTCATCCAAGGCAAAAAACCTACAGCAGCAGCACCGAGAAATGGGGCAGGGACCCTGTCACCCAAAACTGCGGGTGGAGGAAGAGCTGAAGCTTCGTCCCCAACCGTCTCACTCTGATTTTTTTTCAGGCTCACAGACTGGGGGGCAGGGGGATACTTTACCATAAAGATTCCAAACGATCGATGCTTCATTCATAGGGTTGTGGTACAAAACGATTGAACAAACCAAAAAGCCATCAAACCCCCCTGAATCCGCAGCGGTGCCCACGCCGCTTCCACCCCGCACCAGAGGTACGCACACCGCCGAGGTCTGGGTGCACATTTCTTACTATTTTTAACAGCAAAGTTGCCAGAGCAGCACAGCCCCGGAGGAGAGAGAACTCCCTGACCGAGGACGCGCCGCATAAATCAGAGCAGGGTAAATCTTCGAAGCAAACACCAACTCTCTGTAAGGAGCCGGGGGGTGTCGGCGGGGGGAGGGAAGAAGCCAGCGCAGATGCCAGCGGGCACGGTATTGCACACGGGCTATTTCCTTGGAAAAACAAAACAAACCAAAACACACACACACCCC
>VZTM01020228.1:324172-362382 GCA_013400555.1 Jacana jacana
GTTGAACATAAAGTACCAGCCGCGGCTTCGCCGACAGAAAGATGAAACCGTTCCTCAGCTGTTCCCCCCGGCGAAGAGACAAAAGCTGCTGAGCCCAGTTCGGGCAGTTTCTGCCCAAACGCCGCGGTCCCCCAGGAGGGGTCTTCTAGGGCAGAAGAAGCCGGCGCCGGGGTCCCCCGACCACACGACACCCTTCCTTCCCCCTCCCATATACACCTATGAATTGGTTCTGGGCTAACACACACCNTCTCCCCCTTCTCGCCTCCCTCCCCCCTCTCCTCCCGCCCCGCAGCCCGTGAAATGAAAATGGGGAGGTGTTTGGGGGTTTTGGGATTTCTGCGGCCGAGACCCCCAGGCTGTGGGGCAGGGATGGTGGGCGAGGGGGGCGGGGGGCTCAGAGGATCCTAGAGGAATCATGGAATCCTAAAATCGCGGGATTCTGGAATTACAGGGTTATTGGTGGACTCCTAGAATCAAGGAATGCCAGAATGGCGGAATTATCTTAGAATCCTAGAATCTGCAACCTCAGAGTCACAGAATCCTGGAATCACAGTTTCCCAGGATCAAAGAATCTCTTTTCATGGTATCTTAGAATCCTGGAATGCCAGAATCACGGAATCAGAGTGTCTCAGCACCCTAGAATCACAACACAAGGGGCCACAGAATCACAGCATCTTAGAATCATGGAGTCACAGTTTCCTGGGATCATGCAACCACAGAATCCTAGAATCCTGGGATCCCAGAATCATGGCATCATAGTACCATGGAATACTGGAATCACAACTCACAGAGTCATGGCATCATGGAATCACAGTTTCCCAGAATCATGGACCCACAGACCCCCAGCATCACAAACTCAGTCACAGAATCTTAGAATCATAGAATCACAGTTTCCTAGAATCATGGAATCACAGAATTCTTAGCATCCTGGAACTCCAGAATCATGGAATCACAGTATCTTAGAATCCTAGAATCACAACTCATAGAGTCACAGAATCATGGAATCACAGTCACAGGTTGGAAGGGATCTCAAGGATCATCTGGCCCAACCTTTCCAGCCAAAAGGACAGTCTAGCCAAGATGGGCCAGCACTGGGGCCAGGCAAAGCTTAAAAGTGGCAAATGACAGGGAACCCACTACTTCCCTGGGGAGATTATTCCAATGGCTGATTGTTCTCACTGGGAAAATTTTTTCTCTTATGTCCAATTGGAATCTCCCCAGGAATAACTTGTACCCATCACCCCATGTCTTTCCATGTAAGTCCTTGTATAAAGGGAGTCTCCTTCTTTGTAGCCACACTTTAAGCACTGGAATGTGGTGATAAGGTCTCCCCTGAGCCTTCTTTTCTTCAGGCTGAACAAACCCAGTTCTCCCAGCCTTTATACATCAGGCTTCCCAGTCCTTAGATCACTTTGGTGGCCCCCCTCTAGACCCTCTCCAGCACAGGCAGGTCAGAAGGAGGCTCAGGGCATGCAATGAAGGCTTAATAGATTGGGATTTAAAATGCCTGTTTTGACAACTTCTGTGGAAGCCCTGGCATGTGAAGTTAGTGGATGGTGGAGACCTCTTGCAGTCCTGGGTTGTTGGACAATCTTTAAAGGTCCCTTCCAACCCACACCATTCTGTGAAGACCATCAAGACCAACTGTAAATTTAACACTGCCGAGTCCCACCAAACCATGTCCCCAAGTGCCACAACTACATGTCTTTTAAATACCCCCCGGGATGGTGGCTACACCACGGTCTCCGTGAAAGCAGCCTTTGCCATCCCCGTACACTGGTGAAGTTGTATTACAGCCCCTTTAAAATACAGAGGGAAGGATTTGTTCCTGCCTTGCAAACGGCTTCTTCTGCCCTTTTTCAGACATTAGCAAACCTTTCCCATGCAGGATGGCTCAGAGTGGGGCCAAGCCAGGCTCCTGCCAGGGATGAACATCCCTCCCGGCGGCAGAGCTGCCCAGAGCCGGGGCTGGAGCAGCGTGGCAGCACAAGCCCCCGGACTCACCTCTTCCCCGGGGGGGCTGGCACACAGCTTGGTCCAGGAAACACACACACATATATATATTATTTTATTATTTACTAAGTAAACTGTAAATTATCTACTTCACCACCTCAGCACCTTTCCTTGGAAGCCTTTGTTGCCATGGTGATAAAACACCCGGGTCTCTCTGCCCCCCCCACCCCCCTTCCCATCTCACCTCCCTCCTCTGCAAGTTTAATTTTCACAGGAGTTAGAGACAGGACCAGCTACAGCATTTTGAGCATGATCCTCGCTAGAGGGGTGAAGGCACAGTCCATGACCATGAAGGTGAAACTCCAGCCCCGCACAGGACTGAAACAGCCACCCTCAGAGAGGTCACAATAATCCCACCAAGGCGCCTGGTCAAGCCCAGGGTGGCATTTCCCTGGCTCTGCTCTGACACCCCAGCCCTAAAACGGGGGAAGCAGAACCCTTGGGTGGCAGCGGGATGCAGGACCCCAAGTGTAGCTATGGGGCAAATTGTCACATCAGACAGGTCGGGGCTTTTGGGGGGACCCTGCCACAAAGATGCAGCCTGCTGGAGGGCACAAACAGGCTGTAGGACCCATCATGAGCATCCCACCCCAGCAGGACCCCCCCTAGAAGCCCCTGGGGAAAGATGTGGAGAACATCACACTGCTGCTCACCCACCAGGGAGGCTGCAACAGCCCCACAGCCTCGACAGCCCGTGGGGCAGGAGCTGCCTGGAAAGCCCCTGGCCAGGGCGGTCAATCATTAACGGCGCCTGGGGCTCTGCTGGCAGAGTCCAGAATAAATGAGTTTGTTCGCAAGCAAACAGCTCGCAAGGGCTGCAGAGCACATCTGGCACCCAGCAGCCTCCTCCTCCTCCTCCCTCCACTCCCTGCCCAGCACGCTCCAGGGGACACACAGCCTCATCCCCGGCCTTTTCTACCGACAGGTTTCAGCACAGTCTCTGGTGGGATGTGTTCTTCATATTCAACAAAAAAACCCATAATGGCTGTAATCTCTTGACACGTTCTTACCGTAAGTCAGATAAAAATACAGGCCATGTTGTGTTTGCCAACCTGCCACGTGAATTCACCCCAGCAGCGCCCGAGGGCCGCTCCGCCGCCACCGCACCGACCTGCCCAGCTCCTCAAGGAGCCAAGATCCAAACTCAAATCCAAAATTAGTATTTTTGTATTTTATCAGACCTTGATGGGTCTCTGGGAAGGGGGAAGCGGCAGAAGGTCCCACAGATGAGTGTCAGGGTCCCCACTGCCCCACCAGGAAAAGCCCAGCCCATTCTCAAAACACCCCGAAACAGGTTTGTGCCTCCACAGCACGAGGTCGGGCACTGGCACACGGCTTGGGGGTGGGAAGGGGCAAGAGGAGAGAATTGTGTTCATCCCTGGGTGCTGCCCTCGTCCTTGCTGGCAGGGAACAGCCCCTCACACCATGGAGCCTCTTAAAGTTTCTGTTGGATCAACAAATCTCTTTGTTCTTGCAGAAAATACCTGGCTGCTTCCTTTCAAGCAGAAACCTTCAGTCTGACAAATTTCTCGGGCATAGCAAAAAAAGAAAAAGAAAAGAAAAGAAATGAGAAGCCATTTCCACGCCAAGGGATAGGGATTCTGCAGCACCTCGTTAGCTCCCCGTTAATGGAGGGGGAGGGGGGTTCATTTTAAACCTTTTACCTCTCCCATTAAACAGGCAGCTTTGAATTTCATTGAGTCTCTCTCTCAGGAGACACTTTCCACCGTCTCTCTTCCCCTTTTCCAGACAAGTTAAGTATTAATCTCCTCTTGTTTTATGCTGAAGTGGCTTTGTATTGATTTTTAAAGATGTTCAATTCTCTCATATTTGGCAATAGAGAATCACTTTGAGCAGACACACTCAGCCACGTTTCCTTCTCCACCCAAATACGGCAAACGAGCCTGCCCTGTAATCAATTCCTCCTGGACGAGGGCAAGTCAATAAACGTGGGGCTGGGGGGGGTCAGGGGAGGCTGGGGGGGGGGGCACTGGGTACCCAGGCTGCAGCCACACCACAGAGCTGCCTCCTCTGCTGCAGAAAGGGCTGCGAGGGAAGAGCCAGACCCCACTTTGTTGCCCCATCCCAGCACAAAGTCCCATCTGGTGATGGCAAGGTCTTCCAAGCAGACTGTGGGGTTTCAACAGAGGTTTTTGTGCTCAGCCACTGGAAGGGGCACCAGGGACCTCCTGCTCCAGAAGACATCGCCTGTGGCTGCAATGGCTCCCCGAAGAAGCTGCCCTGTGTTTCTTACGTTCTACCACAGCATCAAAGGCTCCCATGGGCTGGGGCAGGATGCCAGGGATGCCAAGGAAGGCAGCAGGGACAGTGCATCCAAACAGCCCCTGTCCCTGCCTGCCCTCCCCAGAGGTGGAGGGTCCTGCCTCACAAAGGGACAGGATGCTGAGCACCTGCTTGCCAAAGGGAGGAGCAGGGAGGGCTCGGAAAGCTATGGCTACAGTGAGCTGCACGCCTGGCCAACATGGGCACAGCCCCACAGGTCACTGGGGCACCCTGACCTAGGAGCAGAGCCAGGTCTCCTTGGCTCCTGCAGCCCATCAGCCACGCTGTGTGTCCTCAGTTCAGCCCTGACTCTCTCCAAGAGAGGATGCCACCAAAGGGAGCCCAGCAAAGGGCAGGTACTCTGCCCATGTCCTTATTGGTAACAGGAACACCCCTGCAGGCATGGCCCCTGCCCCACACCCTGTCCCCCGGCTCCATGGGGCTGGGGTGACCCTGGCCAACCTGTGGTTCCTACAGTGATGCCATTAGAGCATCACCTTCCTGGAGGTTTGACAGGGACACCGGGTGGGGGCCAGCACCCAACACAAGCCCTCTGGCCAGTGTCTGCACTGATGTGCCACAGGACGGAGTCTGTCCCAAGACAGAGAGCTACAGCCCAAGAGGCTCAGCCTGGGCATCAGGAAAAGAGAAGAGGTTGGGTCAGCCATAGAAGAAGCTCCCCATCAATGGAGGTTTTCAGGCTCTGCAGGAGGAAGCAGTGGCCGAGCTGAGCTCAGTGGGATCAGTCCAGGAGATGGAGCCTGGACCAAGGACCATGGAGCTCCCTCCATCCCTCCTCATGCCAGCGTTCCCGGGCTCTTCGTTCTCCATCCTTCCTTTAAAAATTCAGTATTACCTCTGCAGTGACTAAATAACCTCCCAGTTGAGCAGCTGCTGCTGTTTTATGAAGAAATAAATATCTCTTTAAAAATGCCCAGACATTTTTGTTTCAGAGAGAATAGTTTTGCAGCTAACTAGGAAGCCGGGTCCCCGGGGGCTGGAGAGAGCTCACGGCAGGTTAGGACAATTACACGCCGTGATTAATAAATCACCTGGGTGGCTGGCTCATTTATGCAAAACCTGGCATTTTCCTCTGGACACTCTGCTCAGAAAGAAGGATCTGAAAATACCAGATTGTGACAAGATCAAGCCTTCATCCCCGGTATTACTGAATCTCCAGTGAATAAATGACACTTAATATTATTAAGAAGCCACATATTTACAGAATAACTTTGGCTTTCGCGTTAACGCTGCAGTGAGATGAGATCACCCACAGGCTCAGGGCGGCCCATCGACCTTCCCAGGTCTCCTGGGGGCATTTCCCCATCCCTCACACCTGAGCACTGGGCACAGCCCAGCTCTGGTGACTCAGGGCTTCTCCAGCCAGAGCCATGGTGCTGTGTCCACAGACAGTGCGGGAGGAGTCCCTGGTGCCCTCTGCACCTCCCTTTGCAGGAGATATTTCTGGTTCTCTCACTCACGAGGGACAGAGCCAGAAATACATGAGCTATGACAGGCATTTGCCACCGCTGGGCTGGAGGCATGGCCACCCCCCAGCATAGGGGCTGAGCCACAGTGGCCAACAGGGCAGCAAGAGCTCTGCACAGGGACCCACCATCCCCAGGTCTCTTTGCCACCACCCCTGGGTCCCTTCCACACCACTGCCTGGCCTTGTCTGGAGCCCCCAGTGGGTGCTTCCCCCCACCTGAGGGGGACGGGGGCACCCCCACCGCCCAGGCAGCAGAGCTTGGACCAGGGGCAGCCACACCAGTGCCAAGGACCAGGAACCAGAGAGGAACAAAAGGAGCCGAAGCAGCACGGACTGAAAGACAAAAATAGTAACCGATGCTGCGCCAAGGAGCGGTCGCATTCCGATTCCCCAGCATGGGAAGAATAGGATTTGGGAGCCTGCAAACTCGGGAGAAAGTGATTATAGCGCTTCAAATGGTGCTGCAGGAAGAGGATAAGAGCACATCCAGTTCTAGAGAAGTATCACGAGAAATAGAGCTGTAGATTATGTTACACCCGGCCCTGCGTAAGGTGATTAGAGATTTGTTTCATGGGTTCAGTTGGAGAGACCTAGAGGAAAGAGCGAGAGAGCACGAAGGCAGCTCTTGGGCGCAGGCACAGACAAAAGACGGCAGGTTTGATCTCTGGAAATGGTGCGAGACGAGTGCGATACAGCACCGGCACCGCTCCCCTTAGTGCCTCCTCCATCAGTGCAGAGGGATGGGAGCGGGATGATGAGTGCCAGGGCTCAGCCCCAGCAATTTATCTGCCCATGCAATGGGCTTGTCCCCCCTCCAGAGCCTGTCCCTGTCACAAGCACACACAGACATCGACCTTTTCCCTGACGTGGGGCTGAGCGTGGGCCGCCGTGTTTCCTCTCCCTGGTGCAATTATCAGCCTTCCCAGGAAACAAACAAGCTGGGAGAGCAATCAAAGCCCCAGCAAAGGAAAGAAAACTCATTATGAGCAAATGATCCCTCGGTGCAGAAGGTGGCCAGGTATTGCCACCCATATTGCCAGGAAGAATTGGCCCCACCGGCCAGCAGCAGGATCTGGTGGCCAGCAGTGCTGCAGAAATGGCACCCAAAAGGGCTGGGGGAGCAGAGCGCGGCTTGGGGGCACAGGGACACCTACTCAGTGCCATGAAATCCAGCAGGACACCCCTTCACCGGGGGTACCACAGCCCTTTGAGGCTGCTGTACACGGCAGCAGAAGAGCACAAACTAAGAGATCCCCGCGTTCACGCAGCGATAAAACATGAATTTGTATTATCACGCTGCAATTACACTTGGAGCACAAAAAACTGAAAGTGGATGTCATAAGGGGCCACTTGTGCCCCAGGCAGGTGACCCCATGAGGGTGCAGGCAGGCCAGGGAACCTGCCCACTCTGTGATGGGGATGCCCCTTCCAGCACCCTTCCCCTTCTGCCGAGCAGCGGAGAAGAGGAGGAAGCAGCAAATATTTGCCTACTTAGCGGGCTGGCGGCAGGTCAAGCGAATGGCTGTTTGCTCGAGCGCGAGAGCTGCTGGGATTTGGCACCATGGAGCACAGGTCCCATTTGTGTCCGCTCCACAGGCAGCAGCCAGTGATATGCCCCCCCCTCCCACTGTGACCCCAGGTCTGTGGGCACCCGTCCCTTCGCCCCACTCGGCACATGCTGGCACCGGGGCCTCATCCCCAGACAGCAGCAAGCAGCGCATTCCGTGCCCATGTCCTTCTCATCTTCCCTTACCAGGCTTTGAAATCACAGCCCTTTAATTAGGTGAGCTGTAAATTATCCACTCACTCATTTCCTCTGGTGGTCCCGCTCCCCGCAGCGTGGGAGGGGCTGGACGGTGGGATGGGCACCCCCAGGAAAGCCCATCCCCATCCTAGCTCCCACTGAGGGCAGGGATGCACCAGTCCCCCCTACCTGGGGACAAGGGTGGCAAAGCTTAACGAGAAGTGTCCCCCGCAGCCCCCTCCCACATAATTAGCCCAGCTCAGGATGAAGCATCACCCCAGGTGCATGTTCTGCCTTCCCGACGGCTCATCAGTCACAGGCAGCTCCCTGAGGAACCGCAGTGACCCGTGGCCATCGGGGCTCATCCAGCCCAGGGAGATTATCAAACGATAACCGTGACCCGCGAAGCAAACCCTGCTGGCTGAGTCAGGCCACAGAAGCGGGAGCAAAGCTTCTCAGGCAGGGCTTCTGCAGATCAAACACGGGGGTCAGGCAGGAACCTTCAGCTCCCTGCTCTGTGTTCGGTATAAAACCATCTCTGGGAATCCAGGGGGCTGAGACAGCAGGATCTGCTTGATACGGGAGGATACAGATATCCTTCTGTCTACATTTCTCTGCAGATATCTACATACACGCATCCATACGTCTATCTATAGGTTCTCATGGCTTTATTTTTGGAACCCTTCCTCTTGCAGCAACCCCCAGAGAGACACAGCTTTGAATAGGAGCTCACAGAGACCACCTTCCCACCACATGCATCCCAGGACCTCAGAACAGGAGCTGGGTTCTGGTGCTGAGCCCACCTTTCAGTGCCGGCCCCAGCTCCTCAGTGTGTTGTGGGGCCAGCAGGCACCCAGACAAACCCAAGCCCTTCCTTGGGCAGGAGAACGGAGGCCTGGGTAAGAGCAGGGGGGACGAGTCAAGGGCAGAGGAGATGGCAGGCGTGTGTCACGCTGCTGCCCTGGGTGTGCAGGGAGCTCCAGGCCTGGTTTGCTCCCTGGAGAGACCGAATCTTTCCCGATGGTTAAACACGGCACAAGGTAGTTGTGCCAGTGACAGCACCACAATCACATGGAAATTATATTCTTGCTAATTTGGGGCATTTTTCCCTATGAACGAAAGCTTTCTGAAGAGATGAGCTCCAAGATTTCTGCATTCAATTAAGCTTGATCAAATCAGCAGAGGAAATAAGTCTTTGCAGCATGAGCAGATCCTTTAAATTTTACTAGCAAATCAGTGAACTAAATGCCATCATTTATCATTAACATCACTAATAAAGCCAGATTCAGGATGCACAGCAAACGAGCACCAGCCACATAGCCCATACTGCCTGCGCCACCAGCACCCTCCATTGCCCTTGGTCCTTCCCAGTTGCCCGTGCACAAAGACCAGCCCCAAAGCCCTCATTCCCATCAACTGCCATCAGCATCCAGCCGGGAAGCTCAGGAGAAGGCCTGAAGTTTAACCTCAACCAAGCAATGCTCCTTCCTGAGGATGCTGGGCAGGATGTGGGAGCAGGGAGGGGACCCCGCAGAGGAGGGGGCAGCAGGGGTGGCTTGAGCAGAAGAGTCAAGCTCCCAGGGACCACTCAATGGAGCCCAGCGTTTTCAGGAGAGACACCCTCCACCCTGCAGGGGCTCTTACCAGCCGTGGGCACGGGAATGCCAGGAAAGGTGGGGGACCAGCCAGAAGCAGGAGATGCCAACCCATGTCCCTGAACCCAGTTGCTGGGAAAGCCACTGCTTCAGCCCTGTCCCTGTGAGAGCCAGAATAACCATCCCAGAGCATCCACTGATGGGGCTGGAGGCAGCACCGAGCTGCTGGTCCCACAGCACACAGCCAAAAACCCAGGCACATGCAGGCACAGGAGGGCTGCAATTAAAGCCAACACCAGGGCAGGGTTATGCTTAACTCATGCCTCAACCACTGCAGCAGCCCCTGGCACCACCGGGCACAGCGGCACCGCACTGGGACCAGGTCCCTGCCCAGGCAGAGCCAGCAGAAGAGCGGGTGGCCGCAAAGGCAGGTCCCCCTGGCACTGCTGAATATTCAGCTGGCCCGGGAGGGGTTGCTCCAGCGCAGCGCTAATCGTGTTATGCAGAAGAGGAGCCCCAGCCAAGCAGAGAGCACGCCTGGGCCTCTCTAATCCCCCTCAACAGGGCAGCGGCACCACAATCACCCCCTCTCCCGAGCCCCCTGCCACCACAGCGGCAGCCCCCTGGGCCTGAGGAGAGAGCTGGGGGGGAGAGTTAATCCAAAGGGTGATGGGGAGATGGCAGCCTGCAAGGACGAGCAGCCTGGCGCTGCCACGGGGGTCTGCGGGAGCCCTGGAAAGATCTCCAGCTGTCTCTGGGTCTCAGTTTCCTTCAATGATGGCGTGTTTTGGTGACGGGGAGGGATGACAGGGTGACGGGGAAGGATTGTGGCTGCCCCTGGGTGACTGTGCCGCAGTGAGCTCCCCTGCTCCATGGGAACAGCACCCACACCCCAGCAACACAGATGGGTGCCACACAGGGAGAAACACTCCTGACCTCCAGAAACCTCGGGGGGAGACCAGTGCCTGCTTTTCTGCACCCACCAGTGGGGACCTGTCAGGGATGGCCATTGGTTCCAGGGCGCTGGAGGGCAAGCAGCCAGACCCTGCAGCCCCCCAGCCCTCAGCGGCTCTCCCAGGAGATGCCGCCGTCTCGATTACTCATCTCCCTCAGACACCTTGTTTGATGTGAGAGTGTTAAAAGACATATAATTTGTGGAGCTAAAACACAGTTATTATCTCAGTGACACATCCGTACAATAGGCAACGTGCTGAAGTCAATCACATTCAGAAATGGGTCTCTATTGCTCGATGGCTTTTTCCTCGACTCTCGCACCAGCTCAAAAAAGGTAGAAAATGGTGCAGTTGTCAGCTGGGAAACTGCATCTTCCATCTAACAAGCCATCTTCCTCGTTAAAGCACCTCGCACTGGGCAACCTCATCAAGGGCCGGGAACAAGATTCCTGGATGAGACTTGCAGGGGCTTTGAGAAGCAGAAGGTGCAATGTGCACCCCTGGTCTGATCCTGTATTTCTTACCATCGGGTTCTCACCCTCCTGCCTGGCAGCTACTTCCTTCTCCAGCTCCATGTGCGAGCCAAGAGAATCGCTCGGCCAACACAGTCATGCTGGGGTTTTGGAGCAGAATGAGACCCGATGGATAACCCCAGGATGGCAAGTTATCACCTCATGTCACCAGGAAAGAGAACATCAAGCTCTCCCTTCCAAATTAGAGAGGATTAACACCAAGTTGCTTGTAGGAGGAAGCTGTCGCAGTCCCTGGCTAACGTTTGAGAGGAGTGAGACAGGACAATGTCTGAACAGGGTCACCTTTGAGTCTTCACAGAGGCTTCACAAAGCAGGTGAAGTTACCTGCTTTGTTATTCAGGTACCTGCCAAGCATCCCCACGTGTCTCTTCTGGGGGGTAGTCTGAGACGAGCCAGGCTTTGACAACAGGCTTTGGGAGACGAGGTTCTCTGATATGGCCCGGGGCCAGGGCTGAGGCTGCTGTTTGCTGACCCAGCCTGGGAGCTGGTAACAGCATCCCAAACCCCTCTGGAAATAACACACCAGAGATAGAGGGGGACATTTCCAGAGATATTAGGGACAGGGACCACAGGTCCCGCTGGCACCATCCAGCTCCACACCACCCCATGGCAAGGGGCCACCAGGCACAGAGCCAGCAGCCGCCCATGGGGCTCGCTGGTGCCGGTCACTGCTGGGAAGCCAGGACCCTGCCAGCTAGAAGGAAAAGCAGCAGCCAGTGGGAGCGGTGCAGTAATTAACAAAATTATCGTCAGGAACAAGACACAGGCATTGGCACAGCACTGGTGCTCCCTGCTCTGTGGAGCCGGGGCCACTCATGCCCCCCAAATTGCACACACTCCAGAGGCAAGTAGGGGACAGTGGGCACCCCGAGCAGGGTAAAGCCCCTCCAAAGCTCCAGCACTCGCCAGCACCCAGGGACCCTGCCCCAGGTGAGCCCTGCGACTCCTGCAGACATCCCCATCCTCTGCCCAGCCGGGTGTTCAGGAGAGCGCACCCACAGGCAGATGGTGCCTCTCTCGCTCCAGCCATTAAGGATCCCTCCCCACCTCATGACAATATTTGCTTTCAGAAGGCTGTTATTCTTCCGAGCAGCCGCCTTTTGATTGTCTGCAAACAGCTCCTATTTTGACGGGCTATAAATATGGCAGAAGGGAAGATATATAAACCAGCACAGTTTATTAGTTCTGAAACACAGCTAAAAATAGACCCACGTGGGGTTGCTAAGTCCTCTGGGCAGATGTAATTGTGGATAATCTAGCTTTAAATATGTGAAGGCTGTTTTGACAGCAACAACAACATTTTAACATATGGGACTGGGTAGCACACGAGCAGAACGCGCCGCTGCGCCTCCTCCAACGTCGCCGGGAAGCAGCGTTTGCATCGCCAGATCCCAGCTCACTGCCTGCCTCTATCCCATGGCTTTCTGCAGTAATAAACCCCCAAATAAACCCAAATATCTCCAGCAAGCCACTGGGAGGAAAGCATCCAGCCAAACACCAAGAGAAGTCTCTCAGGGCAGGAGCATCAATGCCAGAACCCCCCTGAAATCACATATGGATAAGTCTTACCAGACGAAATGGCTGAAACACCCCGAGTCCTCAAAGCTGAGAGCACCTTTCTCCTCCTGGGAAAGCTCCCTCTGTCCCAGGCAGGCTTTGAAACGTGCTGCAGGGATGCTCTGTGGGGCTGGCTGTCTCTGGGGGCGGCTGGGCAGATAACAACACTTCCACGAAGAGGGAAGCGCTCCCGCCTGCTCGCCCAAGATAGGGGGAAGACGTTGGGACTGGCTAGATTTTGTAAATCCCCAGCCAAGCCTGGGGCTGGCCGAGGCAGGGATGACTCTGCCCCTGCCGCCGCTCACCTCCCAGGGCAGGCACTCCCACCACTCCCCAGCCACTGTGTCCTCCTTCATCACCCGCTGACCGCAGCGGTTCTGCCCACGGGACGGGGTTTTGCAGCACAGCACACTGTGAGCAGCCATGAGATGCTGTGATGCTGCTCATGGAAGACCCTTGGTGCAGCACCCGCCTGGATCCCACCAGCAGCTGATGAGCAAAGACCAACCCCCAGACTCATCCCGCTTCCCCCAGTGCCGGGGCTGCTGCAGCACCACTGCCTGTTCCAGCCAGCACAGAGGGCATCAAGTGGTAGCAGCAGCCTCAGGGCTCCAAACACTCCCTTCTTTGTACATGAAGGGCTCAGTGCCCCCAGCCCCAGGGCAGGTTCTGGGGCTCTACCCCATCCTTGCTGCTGGGGCAATGGGA
Organism: Jacana jacana; assembly: GCA_013400555.1. Lineage (NCBI taxonomy): Eukaryota > Metazoa > Chordata > Aves > Charadriiformes > Jacanidae > Jacana > Jacana jacana. The sequence continues at coordinate 337,048 of VZTM01020228.1, forward strand.
ACAAGGTGGGTGCTGGCCTCCACCAAGCCGTGCTTCTGCTCAACCAGACCTCGCCAAAGCTCCTCAGACCCTTCTTGATTTTTCTCCTTAAAATTATACAGTGTCTCGGCAAAAAGAGCAGCTATTGTGTCTGTTGAAAGTAATTTCTGTCCATAAAGAAAATAGGATACCATTAGGGCTCCCATTTCACAGGATGTTTTTCCCCCCTCTATAAAATAGATGTGATTTTGGGGGGTGGTTCTGCACTTGAACATGGTGTTGGTGGGATGCTGTTCTGTTTGAGCTCCAAAAACCACTGACCCTGACGTGGCAAATTCCCCCAGAACTGCTGCAGCACCCAAACCCCAGTGCTGCACCAGCCCTCTGCCCGGAGCAGCCCTTTCCCTTCACTCCTGAGACCCACAGAGGACAAGGGACAGGGACAGGAACAACCTGCCCTGGCACACACCCTGCCTGGGCTTATCTTCAGTCGCAAAAGAGAGACACCAAAAAACCACCACTGAAATTAAACAAACCCCCAGATCCATTTCTGCCCTGACTAAGGGCATCAGGTGTAACCCCCAGCATTGCCCACCATAGCCACACCAGCCCACGGGCAGAAGGGCACCGCTGCCCATCAGCAGCACCCACTCACAGCCCCAACAAGCTCCAGCAGTGAGGGCTCAGCATTTTGGGGCATCTCTGTGCCTCTGGGCAGGGCAGAGCACAGCAGGATGTGACTGTCCCTATCTCAGCTCGGCAGCCAGCCCTGCCATGAGGGCAAAGCCCAGATTTCACAGAAGTGGCCGGGGCTGGGACGGGCCCACCCTGAGGTGGCAGGACCCCTTCAGCCCAGCTCTGCAGTGACCCAGACACCAGCCCCACAGCCAAGCTCCAGCCAGGGCTCGGTGATCAGCCCCATGGTCACCCGCCTGCCTGCCCCCACGCCAGGGCAGCCCCAGCTGGGTGACAGCACACTGCTGACCCCCTCATCCACGGGCCACTGGCCCCTACGCTGGCAACAAAACTGCAGCCGACAGAGTATTTGCACAAAACACAAATACAGCAGCAGCAGGATGAGAGGGAACAATTTTACACAGAACAAGAGGAACAAGCAGTGGCCAGAGCCAAGTGCTCGCCTGCCGACTGCTGGCACGGCTGGGAAGATGCCTCTCCCGCCTCATCAGCCCCGTGCTGCCAATACAGCAGGGCTTGGGAACGCTTCCACATGTCCACCTCCTCCTCCCAGCAGAGGTGGGGGTCGGACCGTACTGCCTGGCCCTGGGTACCAGCCTGAACCTGGCCAGAGTGGGGCACTTTGTTGTTGTTTTAAAATAAAAAATAAATAAACCCAAACTCAAACCCACCCAGCAATAAAAAAATAAAACAAAAATTAAACCAAAAAGCCAACCATCACCAAATCAAACGAAGGACTCGCATCTGGATGTGACACAGCCAAAGCCCAGGGCAGCTCCAGCCGTCACCTCAGGTGTCACCTCAGGTCTGTATTAGAGTGTCACTGACATCCCTCCCCTGGCCATGCATCCCTCATCCCTCCCTCCAACACAAGGCACTGGGCTGGGCTGGCCCGAAGGCGCAGCAGGCAGCTCTCAAGCAGCAGACGGCGAGCGGGGGCAGCGGGGACCACCAGGGACCTGTCACCATCCCTGGCCACTCGCCTGCTGCCTTCCCTGGCACTTGCCAGAGGCTTTGACACTCCAGCCAGTAGCCAAGCCATCACAGGGACCTGCTGCCAACACAAGGACTCATTCCACCTGAGATGCCATGTCTGAGGATGTGGCTCCAAGCTGCCACAGCCCCACACACCCACACTGTGACAGGAATGTCCCAGGAGCTGAGGCAGAGCAGCAGCTTTGCTGGGGAAACGTTAAACAAGGTAAACCAGGTTCACACCGTCATTTGGGAAGGGCTGTACCCTTTCAGGGGACACTTTGCCACAAGAGCTCAGGGGAAACGCTGCTGGAACCCACCCGAAACCTGCGAGGGGACGGCTGGTTCCTGGCCTGTCATGGAGGGTTTCGGTTTCCCAGAAAAAAATTTCCCCCAAACCAGGGTGAGATTAGGGTCAGGCAACAGAGAAAGATGGCACAGGAGAAGCTCAGAATTTGCTGTGATTAGATGAGCCATAAGCACTACAATAAAAATTAATACAACTGACAACAGCAACGTCAGGAAGGGAGAGGCGTCACTGCGGGGCAAGAAGAGGGTGGGATGACGCATATTAAACAACTTCATCTCAGCTGGGTGCCCAATTAACTCTCCTCCACGAACAGACCCATTGAGAGACTCTGCCCAGTGCTCAGCTGGGAGCTGGGACCAGCTGGTACCTCGCTGTCCCCCTCCAGCCCCAGCACTGACTTTAACTGGTTTTAAAGTTTGCTCAGAGCCCCAGGGGTGTCCTTCGCACACCGGCCCCGTTTGCCCTGTTCTCCTCTGCATTTTCACACCAGAGCCCAGAAAACAGCCTCCTCGGCACACAGCTGGGAGGGGGGGTCTCTACAGGAGGGGGGTCACTGCGGGGAGGGTTCCCCAGCAGCCCCAGAGATGAGCAGTCACAAACCAAAGGCCAAGGGAAGGCTGCCCACCTCCCCTGCTCGCTGCAGACAGGCTTCTTTCGCAGCGTAAGGCACATACTACTACAGCTAGAGTGTAATTGCAAAAAGACACATTTGCATGCAATTACCCACTTTAAAGGGTGGTGATAAAGTCAAAGGAATTCACTCAGCCACGATCTGCTCTCCAGACCTTGTCCTCACAAGACCTAAGCACAAACCTCCGCGATTACTGCAATAGTCTGCGCAGCTGCCGCCAACAAGCTCAATCACTCCCACTTCTTCCCATTAACTCCGCTCTGGCCCATCAAATATTAAAGAGCCTCAAGCCTGGACACAGCTCACTTTACGAAGGTCGAGTAAATCTTTCATCTCCTCTCTTCCCGCCTCTATCTCCCACCGCTGGTCCCATCATCAGATGAGCATCACATGCTCTTTCATGTGAATTTTAGCTGAACACACACTAACTCTCAGTAATTGGGGTACAAGGCTCCTCTGTTCCACAGAGACATGATTATTTCATTGCTATTTTTGCACTTTATAAGGCTAAAGCAAGAGGTGACTCTTTGCCTGAAGGAGGGACTTCATTCTTATTGATTATTTATTAATGTATTTATTTAAAATACTCAGTGGTTTCTCAGCACATCCTCCTGATGATACCAGAGGGCTGAGGAGCCACCAGCAGGCAAAGGGCTGAGCAAACTCCTGCTCGGGACATCACCCAACCAGCTCATTCCCAAGGAGTCAGGCTGGACCGAGGAGGAAGCTCTCCACGGGATCTCTCAAGGCAGAGGATGCTCAGGGTGGGTTCCAGCCAGGCCCCTGGGGACCCCTCCACTTGCTGTGCTGCCTGGGGTTACCACAGGCCTGCTGTGAGAAGCAAACAAACTCAGCAGGCAGGCTTATCAGCTGATTTTTGATATGCAAAGATCGTTTGCTAGGCTGATGTTTCCTCCAGAGTGACCTCCCTGCTCGGGAAGTGGGTTTAGCTCAGCTCTTCCCTTCCCTGGCTGTACAACATGACCCCAAACTCCAACACCTTTCACAAGCTCTGCGTGAAGCCATGCTCAAAGGAGCACTAATGGCACCCCTTGAGCACCCCATATCACCAGAGGTGCTGCTAGCTTCCTGCAGAGACTTCACATGACAAGAAAACACCAGCTCCAAGCCAGGGTTTGAGGGCTGCTTCTTTTGCCAGCCTGGGAACTGCAGCTGCCCCAGCACTCTCCCATAAGGCAGGTAAGGAATACAAAAACTTAACAGAAAAACAGAGATCACGATGGAATTGGTCCATGCCAAAATCCTGGGTCCGCACACGCTAAATCCTGTTTACTGGTTTCCAACTCGCAGCACCCTGGGACTGGCCCCGGTCCCATCAGCTGTTGGCAGCCCCAGCCCCTCTCCCAGCACCTGAGCTACTGCTACCACCCCTGGGGACACACACCCCCCAAAACCAGCCATCAGAGTGTTTCCAAGCCCTGTCCCAGACTCTCTGCCTTTGGGTGCTCTGCAGGGTTTCTCAAGCACAGTCCCCAGCCACAAAGGTGGGACCATGCCTGAGCTCTCCAGATGGTAGCCGACGCTTTGCTGCTCTCCTGCCCCGGGAGAGCATGGGCACAGCCCCCAGTGCCAACCCCAAACTCACCAGAGCTTCCTGGGCATTGCAGAGGCCGTTCAGCAGCAGCTGCCTGGGGATGCTCTGTCCTCTGCAGTGCCTTCCCTGCCCTGGAACGGCCCCAGTACCTCCCCACGGTGCCCGTCAGTGGCGGGGGACAGCCGAGCCCCTGTGGTGCCAGGGCTGCCCATCCATCACCCCTCCCCGGCACTCCCACTCCACAGCATCTACTCACTCTCTCCAGTCCCGAGTCCCTCAGACATATTCATGGTTACCATAGGAACTAATGAAACCCAAATTAAAAAAGGAAGAGGAGAGAGAAAAAGACAAAGGGAAAAGCGCTTTGATGCTCTGGTGCCACCTGCGTGTGAGCTGATTGTGAGGAACGACAGGCAGGGGAGCATCCCGCGCCCCCCACAGCCCCCCCTCTGGCTCAGACCCTCCCGCTTCCATGCTCGGTCTCTCCAAACCTCTGTCCCCGAGAGAGCACTGGGATACAAGCCCACTGGTCCCCCCTGGGGATGGAGGAGCTTGGTGCTCCCCAGCCCAGCTCCCGGCCACCCTGGCACCCTCTCTGCAGCCAAAGCTGGGGGCTGCAGCCACCCCCAGGTGCTCTTCCCCCCCTGCCAGGCTTCTGCAAGTCAGCAGTGATGTCTGCAGCGAGCAGGAGGCTTCCCAAAGTGCTCCTCAGCTTGCAGAAAGCAGCTTGTCTTTTTGTTAACAAGTTAAAGAAAATTGCCTACGCCCGGTGTCTTGGCCAGGAGGCTGCAGCAGTGATAGCAGCATCTTGGAAAACCTAAACTTCTTTTTCTTTATATAATTTTAAAAGCTTTTAGAAAAAGCTGATGTGGCTCTGCAGAACCATTTAATGAACCGATCTGTCCCAAACCAGAAGCATCGTGAGGCTGTGGAAAGCATTAGCTGCAAACAGCAGGGACAGAACGACTCCAGTGGAGGCTCATCCAACACCCTGCTCCAGCCGAGGCTGGAGGGAGGGAGAGAGAAACGTGGCCCCAGACCCAGCACCCCACCACAGCAGTAATTGCTCAGCTTGGTGGAGAAAGGTTAAAAGGTACTTCTGTGGCAGAGCTGCTGCACAGACCCCAGAAAAACAACAGGGCACAGCGTATCGCAGCGTACAAGGAGCAGTTAAATCCTTCTCAGCTCCACGGGAAAAGGAAAGTCTACTGAGATTTCCCTCTACTCCCAGAAGTGGTAAACATTGATTTAAACTTCTCATTAGTTCAGCAAAAACCCGAGCCACGAGCAGGGCAGCAGCGTTTCTGTTGTGCTATTTACAATGGGCATTTGCAGGCTCATTCAGGCAGCAGGTTCCCCCAGGGCTTCCTGTATACTTTTCCATTAATGAATAATTTGTACAAGTAATGATTAGAGAAGGCAACCACACGAGCTGTTACCCTCAGCTCGAGGGAGCCTCAGCCAGAATATTTCTATATTAGCACAGGGTTATGCTGATCCTGCTGGAGCCACGCAACAGAAAACCCCGGGCTTGGGGAGCTTACCCAGAAACCAGGAGAGAGGAGGACGTGCTGCAGCAGGAGGGAAGGGATCCCAGACAGCCACGAGCACCAGGATAACAGCAAGCATCCGTACCACTATTCCCAGCCTTTTTCCAACAGTGGTGACCCTGCACACCTCAGTCCACCCCAGAGCAGCCAGCTTTCAGCAAGCCCACAGCAAACCTGAGATGGACCCAACAAGCAAGACCACTGGCTCATGGACTATTCTTGGCCCCAAGAACATCTTTGTCCCTTTCAGAGCAACACCCAGAGCCCCTGCAGCAACATGGGAGCAGGAGCTGGGTAACAGCTACAGGCACCCACTATCCCATTGACACCCATCCCCTTTCCAGACCATAATATTCAAAAGCAAAGCAAAAACCCCCACCCGGCTCCACTGAATTGACAGCCAGAAGCTCTGTGGTGGCCCATCCTGCCGTTTTCCCGTCCCTCCCGAGGCAGAGCTGGTGCCCTGTGAATTGTTCCATCTGGGCCATTTATTATAATGGCCCAGGACATGGATCACACTGAACGTCCCAGGAAAACAAGCTGTGGGACCTGCACAAAACTATCTCCAGGAATGGCTGGTCTGTCACCACACAGAGCTGGAACTGGGACGACAGCCCACCTAATGGGAAAGTTGCCATCCTTCCACCCCCCAAATGAAGCCATCCCTCTGCACTGTGACCCTCACAGGGAAATCACTTCACACGAGAGAAGAGCGCAGGTACTCACTTGATCTTCAGGCTGGCAAGCATTGTCTTGTCGATCCTGGGGAGAAAGCAGAGAGCGTGTTACTGTGGGCAGAGACAGGAGGGCTGTCCCTCCTCCCGACTCAGGTACTGGGGGCTGCTGGCAAACCCCAGCATCTCCTTCAGAGGTGCCATCCGTCTGGCTGACAGGACAATCACCACAGAAGGACTTGACCAGAACACGAAGTCAACCAAAATCTAACCCAAAGTGAATCCTGACGCCATGTGAAACCAAATCCCACCAGTCATTTCCTGACAGTGACCGGTGGAGAACCACTGCCTCCTCACCTGAAACACCAGAGGGGAATAAGGCAGCAGAGGAGGGCATCACCCACAGCCACGCTCTCCCCACCTCCCACAAAACACGTATTTAAAGATGACAGAGCCATGAAAGGCCTGACAGACTGGGAGGATCACACCAAACCCCCCAAACCTGACTCAGAAGCCCAGTCCTTCAGGGAAGGAGTCAGGATCCAGCAAGGTGAAGGATTTTCCCACCTGGCCGGTGGCTGCCTCGCTGTGTGAGCTCAGGCTCATCCCTTCAGGGCTGCCCGTCCCAGCCACCAGCCACTGACTGACCCTTTTCCTTACCCCCCGTTTGCCCACGACCACCCGCACTCCCAGCAAGGGCCCTGGATGGAGAGAGGGTAGAGCAGCCCCATCACTCCCACCCCTGGCCAGCTCCTGTGGGGTGGGGGGTCCTGTCACCTCACTTATTTGTTTGGCATCGTTAATTAGCACCTACCTCCACAGAATCATTGTGGTGAAAGCCATATTAATATTAACTAATGCAAATCATAGTAATGTCTCAAAATGCAAAACAAGGTCTTTTGGCAGTCATTGCAAATGCTCTGTTAGCTGCCACCGGGAATTCATTCCATGGCTTAAAAAAAAACCCAACAAAACCAAAAAACCAACCAGCAAACATCAAAACCAAACCCCAGTGTTCTGCACTGCAGCCGCAGAGGGCACGGGGAGGCTGCAGAAGTGCAGTTCCCCCTCTGCTTGCAGCTTCACCTCCCTCCGCTCCCAGCCTCAACTTCTGCATCACGAGGAGGCTGCACCCGTGGGTGACGCAGCAGGGACGGATCCTCCCCGTGCCGTGCACCGGGGCAGACGCAGCTGGAGCCCCATGTGGGGTGTTCCTGTTCCCCAGAGACAAGGGCCAACCTACCCCAGTACCTCCTGCACACACTGTCACCCTTCCCAGGTCACTCTCCTGGCTAAGATTTCACCTGCAAACCCCAAGGCCACGGGAGCTTCATGCCAGGCATTCCCCCAAACATCAGCTCCTAGAGAGCCAGCACGCTACAGCTCCTAAAAATAGACCCAGGGCACCCAATATTGTCACTTAATACTTAACCAGCCTGTCCACAGACTTTGTTGATCATTGCACAAGTTTAACATTCAAGCATGCTGGTGCAAATAGCATGCACCAAGTTTGGTGTTGCCAAACTTGGTGACAGACACAAATGAGCTGCAGGGACAGTGGGTGGCCGGGGCAGCTCCTGCAGGACCCGTGCCGGGGTGGGGACATGCAACGAGCGGCTTCACCCGGAACCACAGGAAAAAAAGAATCAGCTGCTGTTGTTTTGCCTCTTAGAGAGAAGAAAAAAAAAATAAATTTGACAAGAGCAACAAAAACACCCAACTACACGTGAAAGCAAGCCCTCTGCTCGGGGTGGGAAACCGCAGCCACATCATGAGTAAGTTCAGAAGCCACTTCATCAGTCCCTGCCCTGGGAGGAGTTGTGAGACAGCCCACACCCCACTGCAGCTCCAGCTCCCTCCCAGGGCACCCCCATACAGCCCTGTGGCTCCCCAGGCCCCGGCAGCACCGCAAAGGGGTTCTCGGTCCCCTGGCCCCAGGAGGAAGGAGCAGCCAGAGGGGAAAGAGGGTTCAAAAGGGCCCCCGCAGCAGTCACCGTGGCGAGGTGGTCAGAGGGTACAGGCAGAGCTGGGGGGGCATGCCAACATGCGCGTCGCCCACCATGAGCATCCCCATGTGCACGGGCGATGGCAACACCTGCATCACCCAGGGCCAGCGGGCTCCTGCTGGGCCGTTGCTGCCAGCAGGGAGAGGGGGCTCAAAATAGCAGCGGTGGGAACCGATTGTGGCGGTGGCTGGGTGTGCCTGTCCTCCCCACGCGGTACCACAGGAAGGGTGGGTCAGCCGCGAGCCCGGGGGGCCGTGGGAAGATGCAGATGCAGGTACCGGGGCTGCGGTGGGTCCCTTCCTTTCCCGTAAACACTGGTGGAAGCCTTGTCCCAGCTGTGCAGAGCACCCTGTAAGTGACACCCCATGGCCAAGGAGGGGGGTCTGCCCCAGGGACTCGCGCGCCGACCCCACTTGGGAGCTCCCCCCATGTCCCTGCCTGCCCTTCACACGGTGCAGACACGGATGCTGACATTTAAAGGGAAGCCTGCACCCCGCAGCCCAGACCACACTGGTGGCACAGCCCCCAAACCACACTTTCCTTCCTGACTCCGGCTCCTGGTTATCTTCTCCCTGCAACTGCCCAAGCGCAGAAGGAAAACAACCAAGCAGCCGCAGAGGGCCTTGGGTGCCCCTGCAAAGGGGGATAACGGCTCCTCTCCATCACAGCCCGAGCCAGCAGCAGCTCCCAGGACCCAGACCCAGAGCCACCGCTCCCGAGGGCGGCAGCAGGACAAAGCTGCCCAAAGAACTGTGACTTCTCTCTGCCACAAAACCAGCCTGCATTTCACAAAAGTTATTTGTACAGCAGTTTATCACAGTGCTTCCTTCCCATTTTTATGTAAAGAAGAAACAAAAAAAGAAATCCAGCTGAGTACCAAGTCCTGGCTTGGGGAAGGTGTGTGTTTCTATTCCCAGGAGACTCTGCTAAAACTCTTGACACGTTCATCACCCTCCCACAACCACCTCAGTTACTCAGCATTTCCTCCAGCAGGTTCCAAGCAGCTCCAAGCCCATTGGTATCAACCCTCCTCCCAAAGCCCCCAGGTGCCCAGCCCTGGCCACCACGGCATGGCACAGGGAAAGCAGAGTGACCCCCTGTCCCAGCCCCAAACAGCAGAAATCATCACGGAATGGCCAATTCAGCCATCAATTCCCACAGCCTGTTGGTCCCACCCACACGTCACAGCCTTGGAACGGGCATAGAACACCTTAGAGACAGGTGAGCTAGAGGAAGGGCAAAGGAACAACAGCAGAACCCTGCCACGGGCCCAGTGGGACCCCACCACAAGTGCTGCAAGGTGCCAAAGGTGGCTGTAAGCATCGCTGCCCAGGCAGAGGGTGCTCAGCAGCAAGAGAAAGGAGTCAGGGGAGAGCCACGGGATGCTCCTGCAGGCAACATGCCCATGGGAGACCACCACAAGCCCCTAGGAGGTCCCCTCGCTGCTTGGCACCCATGGGGCTCATGAGGGACTTCTCCAGAGCCCAGCAGCACCCACCCACTGAAGCTGTGCATGGGGAGAAGAATGCCCTTCCCCACTTCCCTGTGCTCCCGTTGACTGGGGCAGCAGAAAGGGCTCTGGCACAGGGGCACCATGCCACAGCACCACGGTGCTTCCTCCTTTGAAGCCCCAGAGGGAAGAAAAGCTCCTTGCATGGCATGGGGGGGTGGGAAGGGAAGGTACCCACCAGCCGTAGCCGCCGAAGGAGACGCTGCGCTTCCTCTGGAACATGGTGGTGGCTCGGTGCTGCCAGGACGCTGCAGCCATGGGGGGAGATGGGGACGGCAGCACCCGTGTGCCCCCGCAGTGGGTGCTTCCTGCTGGTGTGCACAGCACTGCACTGGGGCAGGGGATGCGGGACACCCGGTCAGCTGTCCCCAGCCAGCTCAGAAGCGCATGCACAGAGGCACACACACACCCCCACCACGAAAAAAAGAGTCATTTCCTTTTTCTTTTTTGTAGCCTCAGGCTTTTCACAACCTTACACTGCAAATATCGTATTTCTCCTAATGGCAGGGGCCGTGGGCAGCGGAGACAAGCCGTGGGCACAGAGTCACCCGAGAGCATCGTGCCATGGGGCTGTCCCCATCCCGCCTGCCAGCCCAGCCAGCCACTGGGGCCCAGTGCAGAGGGTCACCGGTGGCAACGCAGAGGTCTCCATCCCAGGGTGGCCTCCCCCAAAACGTCAGGGCTCCATTCACCACACTAGGCTGGCTCCCTGGCAGAGGATCCTCCAACTGACCCCACAGGGCACTTCAGGGGACACTTGAAACCTCGATAAGCGAAAATCCCATCACCTCCTCTCTCACAGCAAACAGATCCCCAGCTGCCCCAGAGCCCAGTGAGGTGAACCCCCCCCCAGCAGCTGCGGCACATGGGCTTTCTCTCCTCCAGTTCCTCTTCACAAGAGCTGCTGCTGAAGTGTGTGGCTGCAGCCTGACCTCCACCAAAAAACTCACCGTCATTTAATAGCCAGGCTTCAGAAATCCCATTTAAATGGAAATGCTGACCTCTAGCTGGGTGTGAGCTTCCATCAACCACAACATCCCAAGAAAACAGGCTATCATCCCTGCACCAGCCTTCAGAGGTCGCTGGGCACAGCAGAGCCCTGGTGCCAGGAGCTGGACATGGTGCCCCCGCGAGGCTGGCCACCTGCCCCCCCAAACCAGCCACCAGCACCCATCTGGGCTGCAACAGGGGCTCACTCTCCACGGATCAGAGTCCAGAGGGAGGGTGGGATCCTGAGCACCCCTCATCAGCGAGAGTGATGGAAAATAACACCCATCACACACAGAAAACACCTCCTTGACTCGGTGCTGCTGGGCAGTGCTTGGCTTCCCCAGCTCTTGGGGGGGTCCCAGTAGCTCTTAGCCCAGCACTCGGCACTTGCAGGAGCCAGACTCCCATCCAAGCACCCAAAAACTTTCAATTTAGAGACATTTGGATTCTGTCAGATGTGTGAAAGGAGCTGGGGGAGCAGGGATGGGGAGCTGGAGAGTGAAACCACTCAACTCCAGGGAAAAAGCTTGGATGGCAATCCAGCTATTTCAACTCCTACTTTCCTGCCCACAGCTCTCTCTCCTTAAAGAAATGGAAATCCTTTGCATTTGAGAGCTCTCAAGGACCTTAGTTATTACCAAAAAAAAAAAAATCCCAAACATGATGCAGTCCTGAAGGCTGTAATTCCATGATACCATGAGGTATCTGGAGCAGACAGTTGCTTGGAGCACATTTGCTGCTGCCCTGCCCTCCGTGTCACAGCTCGGCATCAGAGTGACGTTATCCTCCTGCTTCATCTTCCCCCAGGTCACGTCTTTCTTACACTTGCACCAGTTGGTTTCTGCCCAGCTCTGCTGAGCTGCTCACGATTTAAACATGCCTGAAAATAAAAGCAGGGAGGGTCCCCGCACGGCCGAGCCCCGCAGCACATCAGGACACGCGGCTGCCGCAGCCCCTGCACAGCCCCGCACGCAGCGGTGGGGTGGCAGGTAGTGACAGCATCGATCTGTGGCTGGTGTCACACCAAAAACAGCCCAGAGAGTCCCAGGAACACAGCCAGCTCCTCATTTAAACATCAGCTCTTGCAGCGCCATAAGTGCAGATTCCTGCATCTTGCCCTGCCACCTCGGTGCTCACGTGCACTCGCTGTGGGGGCACCGTGAGGGAGATGGGGAGACCCACAATGGGGCGGAGATGGGCTCCCCCTTAACTGCAGGTCACACCAGCCAGTGAGTTGAAACTACTGCAGCAGGTCTGCGTTACGCCTCACGGGCACCATAGTCCTGCCGACCCACCAGGAGTGATTCACACACCTCCCCGAGGAGGGCAGGACCTCAACACAGCCATAAGAAAATCGTCTCCATTTCCCACTGCCCAGGAGAGATGTGGGACAGCCCCCACACAAAGCCCACCTCACCCTGCACCAGTGGGACCAGTGCTCGGGGATGCCTGCAGCCATGGAAGCAGGACCCTCCCCGCTCCACATGCCCATGTGCCTGGCAGCCACCCGAGGCCATGCTGGCCACCACAGGTACAGGTGAAAAACAGCATTTGAACCAGGAAAAGGTTAATAATATACCAAGGACCCAACTTCCAACTCCCCAGAGGCCACCAGCCTCCCCCGGCTCCAGGGTGTCACACCAGTGCCTGCCCAGCGCCACCTCGCCCGCCCCAGAGCACATCCAGAAATAGCTTGTCTGCAATGACATTTTCTCACTTCCCCTCTTCCCCCCCACCTCTCCCCGAGGTATTTCACACAGTTGGGCTCAAAAATGGAAGGAAAAAACCCCTCCTCCCTCTAGATCAGGCATAGCCAAATCATAACTGATCAGCCAAAATTAAGAAACAAAGGCCTGGGGGAGGTACCAAGGAGTACCATCTGCACCAGGCAAAATTAACATTTCCCAGGGGACCCTTGCCAGAACCCAGGGCCCCCATTGCCTTGATCCCCTTCCCCAGCTGCAGGGAGCAACCTCAGCCCACCAGTGACACTGGGGAGGGGGCTGCACAGCTGGGGAAGTTGTTAACAAACCAATTAACAAACCCAAACTCTCCTGGAGCACCAGGCACTTGCAGCTCTCTGGAGCCTCCAGGACTACTCAGGGGGGAGCAGAGCCACCGGTTTTTTGGCAGCTCCATCACACCCCACAACCAGGCAGAAGGAAAGAGGGTGAGGGGAGGGCATGCGAGGCTGTGCCCAGTGCCCTGTGCTGACAACTGCATGGCATTAAAGCTTAATGAGCCCAAACTGCCAGGCTGCCCTTCTGTTCATGAAGGGAGACATGGCCCAACTCTGCACTGCCCCAGCTCAGCTCCCCTGGCCCCTCACAGGGGACCACAGGACTCAAACAGCCACTGACGTGGCATCTGCAGTGAGACCCACGGATCCAGGGTGTTGAGATGCCCGTGCACCCCAGTGATGGAGAATGCAGGGATGAATAGGAGATTCAAAGGCACCTTCCAGCAGCCAAACCTGCCAGCCCAGACCCCTGCAGACAGGCCAACCATAACAGGGTGGGCTAGCCGGGCCACCAGCCTCCTGTGCACGGCCAGGACACCAGCCCCTGGCTCCCTGCAGGTGGTACCTGCTGCTCTGCTCCCAGGGGCTGCTCCAGTTCCTCTGGCAGCCCAACCACTTGGGCAGAAATACAAAGGTGGCTGCTCACAAAGGGCTCTGTCGAGTGGTAACCCTCTGCCCAGCACAGAGGGCATGCCCCTGCCAAGGGATGGGCAGAGGAAGGGATGGCACAGGTACCCAGCCCCCTCCCCAGCATGCAGAGCCCACACCACAGAGCAGAATTATGCCCAGGAAGGGCAGCGTTATTCTTTCCTTTGTTACTGGGGCTAAGGGAGACTGATTGCATCATTAGTGCTTTAATATTGCATGCGGCGCGCTGAGGGTATTCATCTTTCTATTATGATTCTAAGGAAGGTTGTGGGCACCCAGAAATATTAGATTTTGTCCTGGCAGGAAGAACACACTGTGCATATCATCAGCCACAAAGCAAAGGAAAACAGTGTCCGAATTAATTCTGACTCAGAGCGTGGAATATTTTTAACAATATTTTCTCCCCTTTATGGTGCTACTGAAGTGAAACGAAGTAAGAAACTCAACGCCGTAACCAGCAGCTTCCCACAAAACCCAGCTCGCTCCAAACAGGGCTACTTACTGCTCAGCAGCCAGCAGGTCTGCAGCACTAGCTGGCACTGGAAGGGGGAACACTGTCACCCCGGTGGGGTTCAGCCACGGGGCAGCAAAACCAAGGAGAGCTTCCAGAGACCCTCACATGCCTCTACCAGTCCCAGGGGACTCCAACCGCCTCCTCCCAACTCCTCAGTTCACCCACTTTGCTCTCCAGGCTGCTGTTAGTCCTTGGAGAGCTGAGCCAAGGAGGCTGCTTATCTACAGCCCGCTCGTTAAACTCATTAGGGAGGGCTTGATACATCTCAGCTCTAACTGGGAGGATCAGCCTGCAGAACAGAGTGAGAATTGCAAACACATGCGTAGAGAAACAAAGGGCTAATTCCCAGCAAAACTCTCAGCTGGCCAGAAAGGGAGAGAAGCTTCGGCATGTAAATGATTAGCAGCCTCCTTAAGAAAGGCAGACCTGCTCCAGGTGCTCCTGAAACGGGAGAAAAACAGAAAAAGGGAGGAAAAATTGTGCTAAATGTGCCTGGAGAGTGGGCAGGCTGTCTCTCTCTCCTGGGCAGTGGGTTTGTACTGATGCCCAGGCATTGCTGGTCTGTGCCCTAGCAACAGAGGAGAAGGGGTACCCTGTGGCCCAGGACCCTCCTCAGTGTGGCTCCCCTTTGTCCCCTGGAAGGAGCCAGCAGCTGCAGTGACTGTGAGATCAATGGCCCTGGTTCCTGCAAGGAACCACAGGAACCCTGGCTCTGCGGGTGCCAGCTGTGAACAAGGATGTAGTCCCTGCTCCGAGGGAAATGGACAAGCAATGGACAGCCCATTACTGGGGGCAAGGGGCAGTGAGAAGCTGGCTCCTGCCCTGCCAGGGTCTGCAGAGCCCACGCTGGGACAACTGAAACGTGGCAATGCTGGGGGGGAGTGGTGAGGTCAGGGCTCCAGGGGGCTCCTTTCCCACCCACAGTGTTTACATGTCAGGGCAGATTCAGTGCTGGGTCAAGCCCGAGAGGCTCTTCCTCCCTGACACCAAGACTCACACAGCCCATGCTGCTCACCACGCTCCAGCTTCTCTTCCACCTACTGCAGCCCATGTGCCACTACTAATGGTCCACCCCTAAATCCAAAGCCATCTGATCCCTCTTGCTCAGTTCTACGAAAACAGCTAAAAAACAGACTTCAGAGGAAGCCACCGCTTGACCTGAGACACACACTTCTCAGACAGCCGTGATACAAACCCAGACCCCACAGCCAGGTGCTGCACCACAAGCATTCCTGGTGACTTGGAGAATGCCTGGCTACACCCTGGGGACCACAGCAGAGAAGGAGACCCTGGGAAAGCAACAGGCCCTCGTTGAGGTCCCTGAGCACTGGCCAAGTGCATGTGCCCCCCACAGCCCCTCAGCTGGAGCAGAGCAGCCCTGGCTCAGCTGCAGCGTCCAGGTCTGTAACGTGCTCCCACGCTCATGCCCCGAGCTGCATGGGGATGTCAGGGATGGGAAGGCTGGATGACTCAGCTGCAGAGGGCTGCATCCAGCCCAGCTCCTCTCCCTCCCCCAGAGCAGCACTCACACTCCCCAGCCAGTGCTTTGCACACCATGAGCCAAGGGCACTGGCAATGGCATAGCCAGCACCGCAGCCACTCATCCTACTGGGACCCCAGGGCAGGCACTGAGAGCCCCAGGGTGCTCCAGATCACAAAAGGTGGAAGAATACGCTGGCTTGCAGCAACCAATGGAGCCCAGCACAGGGCAGAGGGTCCTGTCCTGCACCCCCTGGACTCGGGAAACCCACCGCCCCAGCAGGATAAATCCATGAGCTGTCTCAGGGGAGAGGGGTGGTTCCTCCCTGAGCATCTCCAGAGGCATCCCCACACCACGCATTCCCAAAACGAGACAGCTCAACAACCAGCAGACACAAGCAAACTCTGATGGGCCAAGTTGGCAGCTACAGAAAAGTCCCTTCTGGAGCCCCATATCACGCATGTCCCAGTAAATGTTGGTGGCAGGTGGGAGCAAGGCTCTGGCAGGAATGCAAACGCTGCTGCAGGACCACTGTGGAGGAAGACAGACCCAAACTCTGCAAAGCCTGGGTTGGTTCAGGACAATAACATCAGCAGAAATCAATGTGTTTAACTGTTTCTGGCTCTCAAGTCCACCCATGCTAATCTGTCTTTTCTTTGCAGTATTGATCTCGGTGCTCCCAGGCGGCACATGGGGGAGGTGAGGAAAGCCTGAGCTTTTTCATGCTCAGGAGCAAACCCCACACCCCAGCCACATGGAGGGAGCAGCTCCCCATCCCTCCAAAGCTCCCTCTGCACAGAGCCTCAAGGGAGTCGGGTACATCCCCCGGAGCCCCCCAGCCGCTTTGCCTCCCTGAGGGGTAACCGGGTTTGCTGAGCACCCCATGGCACCGAGAACATCCCCAGCATTCACATTTTGGACACACACACACTCTCTGGGCACCCAGTCCAACATTCATCAGCAACTGGTTTCTCCCAGCAGCACACAACGCAGCTCTTAGCTGTGATCAGACGAGGTCTGTGTCGCTCTGCAGTAATCAACAGAAAGGCCCCACACGGGCTCTCAGGCTCTTTACATTCTTCACAGCCCACTATGAATTTAACCTACAGAGTTGCTTGTTTTCTCAGATCCATCCCATTTTTGAGGTCTCTCTTGCTGGCTGGGGGATGGAATTCCCTAGACAGGCTCTCTCTTCAGGAAGAGCCTGTCCAAGCACACAGATTTTCAGGGGGTCTCTTTTCCCCTCCGTTTCCAACCGTGTCCCTTCCCAGGAAGCTTAGCATGAAAGGATGCTTCAGACCAGCAGCAGATCCGTGTCCACACACACACCCTGTGCCTCTCCTGAGGATCTGGCATGAAGGTTTTGGGATGTGTGCTGCGATACACACGCTTGTGCCATGCTCAGGATGCCCCAGAGACAGCCTGGGGCTGGCACCACTGTCCCCAGTGTGTCCCCTCCATGGCCAGGGCCAGCCCCACTGCAATCAGGCAAGCAGGCAGCTGGGCATGCCGGGTGCCAGGTCCCTGGGCACCATCACCATGGCTACCTGCACATCCATGGCGCACAGCGTGGTCCCCAGGTCTGCTGCTGCTTGGAGGAGCAGGAGCTCATCACCTGCCTGCCCAGGCGTGGAGGGAGGGTGTGTTAGGGCAAAGATCAACAAAACATCATTCCTGCTCGTTTTCCAGTCAGTTTTGACAGTTTTCCAGTCACCTACAGACCAGGGAGGGTGCCCACCCCAAGGGCCAGAGGGTCCTGCTGGTTGGGGCATGCAGCAGCACCAGCGGAACCAGAGAGCATTTGGCCCAGATCACACAGCAAACACGGGGAAGGGCTGCAACTGCAGGCTGGGAAGAAATTGTGGGAAGACAGGAAAAGAACTGCTGAAACTAAAAACCAGGGCTGGCAAAACATGGGGGTGGGAGGAAAGCATGGGTATGAGATAGACCTGAACATGCTTTGGCTGGAAATTAGGAGGTTGCTAATCTTTAATACAAACAGTCTCTGGAACTGGTTCCTAATAACAGAAGTAAAGGAAAGAAAACCCTAAGTGACGCTCAGCGCGTTCATGGAGCCGTGGCAGGAGATGGTGCCTGCAGCAGCGGGGAGTGGGCTGGGGGAAGCAGCATCTGCCCTCGTCCCCTGTGCTCACGGGGCAGCTCTCCAGCCCCCCAACAGCATATGGGGGAGCAGCCGCTGCCCGAAGGCAAGGTGTGCTGCGCAGGACGGGGTTTAGGCAGCAGTCGGGGCTCAGATTCAAGGCCAAACCCGTGCATGGTTCCATCTGAACACTGCAAACACGACACACAGGGTTTGGACTCAAGCTTTTCGTAGCCCTGCTACCTCTTGCCAACATCACCTGTGGTTTTCCACCATTTTGGGTGGTTTTTTGCAAGAGCTGGGCTAAACTCAAATCAGAGCCAAGAAACAGCTCCCCTGGTTTGGCATCCAACTTGGAGGCAGATGTTAACTCTAAGCAGGGATTCATCTGCCCCCACGAAATTGGAAAGAGGTCTGGGGAGAATGAGCTGTTTTTAGCTCCTGGAAAAAAATGTCTCTTCCTACTGTTGCTGCTGAAGTCCTGCTCCTGTTTCCACAGCAGCCGCTAACGACAACCAGAGCATCTGACTTCAGGTACACAACAGGCAACGGCAGCAGAGGCACACTCTGAGCAGCCCCCAGGACCCCGCTACCATCCAGGTATGCTGAGGGGTGAGAGGGAAGGAAGGAAGGATGATAAAACAAACATAAGGAAAGAGAAAGGGGGGGGGGGGAAGCAGTTTTGCTGCTATGGTTATTGCGAGCTTCCCTTTGAGTGGAATCAGCAGCTGAGGGAGAATGAAATTATCTGTTAAAGCTGGTGTGTGCAGAGAGCCAGCCTGCTGGCTGGGATCACGCTTCTTGTTGAATCTGAATTTAGACTCCTTGGCACGTTTCCAACCCTCAATAAATCGCGCCGTGTGGACAGATATTATGTCCCTTGTGCTACTAAAACAACAAGCAGTCTTAAATAAACCAGTGGAGCTGGGCAGGAGCTGAGGAAATAAGGCAGTAGCCGGGCAGGATCCATCTCACGTCCTCTCCACACCAGGGACGCAGGCGACATGCTCGCACAGCCCTTATCAGCTCGGCGGAGCTGGCACCCCGGGTTACAGCCAGCTCTGCCCGCGGAGATGAGCAGGATAACAAGAAATGCTCTGCCTCTGCCCTGGGAGCGAGCAGACATTACGCTGCTTCTCTGGCAGAGGAAAGCCGCGATCTTGCTCGGAGACAGAGGGGAGAGGGGTCACCCCTGCAAACCGGGCACTCGGAACAACCTCCTTCTGCCCTGCTTCTGTCAAATGCGAAAAAAATAAAGACAACCCAGAAAACCCGGGGCTCCTCGGCAAAGGAGGTGTCCTGCGAAGGGGAGAGGAGCCCCTGGCAGCCCAGCCGAGGAGCCGCACGGAGCAAGCACCGCCACCGCCAGCCCCCCAAGCCATCGGCAGAGCGCGGGGCGCCGTTTGAAGTTGCCTCCTTGAATTTTCAATATTTGATATAAGCCTTGGAAATCACCACACCAAGCGGTCACACCGGCACACATTTCCCACCTTCCCGGCCCCAAGCCCCCGACACACACAGCCTCCATGCCTGAAGTACTCGGTATTTAAACGCAGAGAGGCTGAGAATCGTAAAGCGCTTCAACAATAGATCTCCCGGCTCTGCCTCACATTTGCATTCAGACAAGCCCATCCAGGGGAAAAACAAGGACAAACACGGACTTATCTCTCTCCTGTTGAAGGCTTACCCTAGATATTCATATTCCAGTCCCCGCACGCCATTCACATACCGCTCTCTATTGTGACTGCGGCTCAGATTTAGCGAGACTGGAAAGCATCTTACCTTGCTCTCCTCGCTGCGCTCTGTGCGGAGCCGGCACTGGCGGAGCGCCGCGGGGCGGTGCGGTGCAGAGCAGCGCTATCCCAGCCCCGCACCCCCGCAGCTACCGCACCCCCGCACCTTGGCTACCGCACCCCCGGCGGCTGGGGGGGTATCGGCACAGAGGGTCGCACCGGCTGCCCGCTTCCCACCGGCACCGAGCGGGGGCTGCCGGGGCAGAGCCTGAGCCCTGCCTGCTCTGCCCACCCTGCCTGCTCTGCCCTGCCCGCCCCGCCGCCCTCCCTGCCCCGCTCCCACCCCGACGCTTCACCCGCGTCGCGGGAGAGGAGTCAGCGCTGCTCAGGTGAAGTGTTTTGGCAAACTGGAACCCGGGGATGGGAGGTCTCGGGGGGAAGGACAGAATACGAGGGTCAAGACGCAACGGGCTCCTGGGTGAGGTTTAGTCACTGGGGGGGCGCTGGTAGCATCACTGGAGCCATACCCACCAGTGAAAGGTGAGGATCCTGCCCATTAAACCTGTCTTGGGGGTTTAGATTGAAACAGCTGTTTACATGGAATGGTTTGGTTTGGAAGGGACCTTAAAACCCACCCAGTACCACCCCCTGCTCTAGGCAGGAGCCCCTTCCACCAAACCAGGTTGCTCCAAGCCCCCTCCAACCTGGCCTTGAACCCCTCCAGGGATGGAGCAGCCACAGCTTCTTGGGCAGCCTGTTCCAGTGACTCAACACCCGCAAAACAAAGAAGTTCTTCCCCAAATCTCATCTCCCTCTCCCCTCTTTCAGTGTCAAACCCTTCCCCTTCATCCTAGGGCTCCCCTCCCTGAACAAGAGTCCCCCCGCAGCTTTCCTGGAGCCCCTTTAGGGATTGGAAGGGGCTCTAATGTCTCTCCAGAGCCTTCTCTTCTCCAGGCTGAACCCCCCCAACTCTCTCAGCCTGTCCCATACAAGAGCTCCATGTTGTTCTGGTGTTGGTGGCCCCAGAGCTGGAAGCAGTGCTGCGAGGGGGTGTCCCCAGGGCAGAGCAGAGGGGCAGAATCCCTGCTGCCTCTCACCCTGCTGGCCACGCTGCTGAGGAGGCAGCCCAGGATTTTTTGTGAAAAAATAACTAGAAAATGGAGTAATTCCCTTTGGATTCAGGTCTGAAAGCAGACTTTAGTCTTACATGTGAGCCCCTTCATCCAGCAGCTGAGTTTAAGACAGACACAGAACGGACCAGAAAAAAGAGCCTCCAGGGCCAAAATCTGGACCTGCTGAAAGGAAAGCCAAAATTTCCATTCAGTGAAACCGATGCAGTTGCCTCTTTCAGCAGCCCTGAAACCTCTTTAACAGCACTAAACATCAAAGGAAATGATTCCAGCTACCGAAGGCGCTCGGGGCTGAGCTGGGCAGTTCACTGCACCCCACACTGCTCCCCATCTGCCCCATCCCTGCTGTGACACACAGTGCTTGGCCGGGCCAGCACTCACAGCGGTGACCGACAGCCTTTTAACACCATCGTTCTCTTACGCCCAGGCTTGCTCCGTGCTGCAAGCAGCCACAGACACTGCACTGGTCCCCGGCGGTGGCCAACTGGGCCCAGCTGCCGAAAGCCTTCCCGTGCAGCAAAGCAAGCCCATCCCAGCAGGAGCACCTCCACTGGCCACCAGCACATCACCTGCCTGCGGGTACCATGTAGTGTCTGTGGGACTGGGCAAAACCCACCCGGCTGTACCAAGAGCTGCAGGAAACAGCACCCATGCTCTCATCTGTCCCTACAGCACTGCTCAAGTGGGCTCAATGAGCATGTTAATGTGTACAGATAATGAAAATGCAATACACCTCTTCCATTAACCCCTTCCCCCCCGCAGATCAGCCCCCTCTTGCTCAGCCGCATCACTCCCATTATGCAAAGAAGCAGCAGCAACTGCAAAATGGAGACATGGATCCCATTAACGTGACAGATAAATAATGTGACAGCCTGAAATGCCACAGAGCATCCCAGTGTCAGTGTGCCACCCAAGGCACTAAAACCTTCCCCAGCCAAAGCCTCCACAGCAATGTGCCACAGCCCGACGCGCAGGGAGCTGCCACCCAGCTCTGCCCTGTCCCCCACCCGCCAGCATGGGCACCCCAGGCCAGGCCGCTGCAGGGCAAGTTGCTGCTGCCAAACGAGGGGCTTAGAGTTGGTAGGACACCCCTGACATGGCTTCCTCCTTGCTCCCGTCCCACAGAGCATCTGCTGTAGCCAAGAGCAGCTTCATGCCCCGCTCCCGGCTGCAGACGCTGCCCCACGGGAGGCTCTCTGTCTGCTCATGGGGTCAGAGATGGGCAAACCCAGGACTCAGCAGGAGTCTCTGCCTGGGCAACAGCCCCAGCTGCAATTGGGTGAAGACTTTGTTCCCATATAGGGACGCAGGCACCATCTGTAACTGGCCTCCAATGTCCCACACGCTCTCCAGGTAACTTCCCAGCCCGCAGGGCAATCAGACGGATGCAGTGGAATTAACCCCAGTGGTACTGAGCATTAGTTATAAACAATACATGCATTTAAGTTTTACATGCCACATGATACATATGCATCAGGGGTGAGATTAATGCAGCCTTTGGTAGCAATTAGCAAAAATTAGTTAAAATCAATAACCAGCGCAGTAATCTCGGTTTCTGGAAAGCCCCTCCAGCGGCAGGCAGAGGAATATCCAGGCTGCAGCACACACCATGGCTCCCATCGGGGAAGCGGGGCACCTCCCTCCTGCTCCCCGCTCAGCCCCAGGGCTCTGTCCCCCACAGAGAACCCTCACCCTGCAAAGGAGCCTCCAGGAGCACCCACAGCCCTTCCCCGTACTGGGAAGGGGCCCATCCTGGGCACCCCCTCCCTCCCCAGCATCCCTCAGGTACATGCCATTCCCTTCAGGGCTTTAAGGGCTCTTGGAGCAAAACTGCTGTTGAAATAAAGAGGGAAAAGCTTTCAGCCACACGGCCACCCAGGGGCTGCGGGTGCTTCGGAGCTCTTAACAGGCAGGAAAACAGACACTGCGCGATGTGTGTCTTGAGGGCCACGAGGCTTTTATGTTAATGCTGTTTTATCACCAAACACTGGGATGTGAACTGACAGCCGTGCGTTCGCAGCAGCAGGGAGAGCCACGGCACATGCCCAGGACGTGGCTCCCAGACGTGCTCTCAAGGGGCTGTGAAGGAGAGGGCTTCAGCACCAAGCCCAAATCGGGGTATTGCAGCAAATATTTTCCAGAGACCAATTACAGACGGGAGAAGTGCTGCCCCTGGCTCCCAGGCTGGTTTTAAAGCAAACCCCAAGTGCGCTGCATGGGTGAGGCAGGTCCTCAAAAGATCGTGTGTTTGACCAAAACCATGGGAGTTTAAAAAAACAAGTTTGGGGAGGCAAGTCAGTAGTTTGCCCCTCGCACTGCTTTAAAGCAGGGCAGTGCTTACACGATGTTTGCAGCTCCCGGCTGCGACTGCTGCATCTGAAACCTCACTTGAAAGTGAACCCCAAGATGCTCAGATACTCAGCAGGCTCCAGAGATGACAGGCTGAGGCTCAGGAGCCCCACGTCAAAACCAGGAAGGTGTATGACAGGAGGATCCAACAGCTCCCACCAGCATGGCATGGCAGGGAACATGCCACTGCTCCCCACGGCCCCTGGCCCTGCACCCACCAGCCCCCCCATTACCTGCTGGGCGAGCTCAGATCTGCCCGGCTGACGATGCGGTGCTGGTGGGGCGAGTACAGCCACTGGAAAGCTGTCAGCGTCCTCTCCTCGATCCGAAACCGGCCTTCCCTCACGTACCTAAAAATAACAGCGAGAAAGACTGAAATATTTATTAGCGCAGGGTGGTGGAGCGGGAGCTGCAGGAGGCGGCGAGCGGCTGGCTCAGCAGCGCTGCTCCGAGCCCCGCGTCCCACAGCTCCTCTGGCACACTGCTCAGCGGGAGCAGAACTGTGCTGCAGACGGGGCTCTCTGCACCCCTGCGCCCTCCCCGTCCCTCCCTGCCCACCAGAGGATGCTCCCACGGGCACACGGCCGTGGTGGGGACAGGGCATCCCTTCGAGGGTGTCTCCCGGGGAGGGGACAGTAACCCCCACGTGCAGAAAAGCAAAGAGCAAACATGTCCAAAGCTGTGCAGGGCATTTCCCTCTAGAACCCAAGAAGCAGAGGCACACCACCACCACCACCACCCCTGGCTCATGACCAGCTCCCCTGGGGCACAGCCTGCCTCCAACAGCTCCTGCCTGGCTGCTCCCCCACTGGCCCCAGCGTTATCAGTGGCTCCATGACCAGGCTAATGCCTTTCTAACATTATTTTGAATGCCAGGCCAGATGTTGAGGCCAATTAAGCAATACTCAAGTGATGACTCAATGGTCATTATTTTGCTTACAGAAGTACAGGTTCTCTGGTGCATGAGCAAGATGTCGGTAGCAGCAGTTGTTCCCATCTTTTAGAACACGGCCCTGCCGCCTGCCTCCACCCCAACAACCACTCCATACATCAAATTTCATCAGCAATTAATTAAAGCCCCAATAGTGCTGGCTGGAGGCACATGCACACACAGCTGCAGCATCACGAAGCCAGCAGGGCCAGGATGAGACCATGGCTTGCTCCCAAGCCTGTGGGTGCTCCAGGCAACGTCTTCCCACTGTTAACCACAGGGATCTGGCCACACTGCCTGGGTGGAGCTGAGGGGATGCCCCACAGTGCCACGGGCTCCCTGCAGCCCCCCACAGTCCTGATGAGCGGGGCTACAGCTGGAGCCATTTGCTGCTGCTGGGCTCTGACACCACCCAAACTTGCTCAGCCCAGGGCTGTGGGGTCCTTCTGGGGGGGTGGGAGGGGCAGCGACAGCACAGGAACCAGGAACTCCTGCTCTTGGCAAAAGGAAACCCAAAAGGCTCCTTGAGCATCCCTGGTACAGATTGACCTGCTAATTTTCTTGGTACAAGCAACCAAGCACGGTGCAGTCCCAGTGCTCCCCTGCAGCTCTTGCACGTGATAACATTGCACAAAGTAGTAGCAGGCAACCCAGAATGTCTTTTGGGAGGGAAGGAGGGGGTGAGGTAGTGGGGATGGCAGAATGGCTGAGCCAAGTACCCATTATAATAGCTGGAATCTAACTGTGCGAGAAAAAAAGAAGTGCCCTAGGCTGATGAGAAGGGGAATTAAAAAGAGAATGCTTCACAAGCTCAGAGTTATCCTCTGATGATTCCCACCCTGGCTGGTCACCCAGGTTTGCAGGGATCCCACCCACACCTGGGAAGCTCCAGCATCCAACCCAGCTCTGCTCCCTCTCCCTGCCCGGCCGGTGCTGGGACACTGGACGAGCCCCGGGCCCGGGCCCAGCTCTTACATCAGCAGCACCGGAGTCACCCCAGTCACCGCCTGGCATCGCTACAGCGCCCTGCTCAAAAGTCACAAGCTTTGGACGTCACAAACTACACAATTAAAAATAAAATACAGAGGAAGCTTGTTTCCAATGTCAGCCCATCCCAGCTGCTCGGGTCACTGCAATCCCCCCAGCCCCAGCGGGAAGAAGGGGACCCCCACACACCAAAGCCCGGAGCAGCCTCAGCACCCCACAAAAGCCAGGGGGCCCCCAGAGCATCCCGTGCCCATCCCGGGACTTCCCGAGAGCAGAAACAAGCCCCAGGTGTACCCGGGACCGGAGCACTGCTGCTCCCCCTGCTCGGGCAGGGCTGTTTCCCAGAGGCAGGGTCTCCCTTTGGGATCCTGCTCTTCCACCTCCGCAGGACCCCGAACGCCAAAGATCCCCCCCTCCCCAGCAGCAGCTGCAGCCCCGAATCGCCCTCTTCCTGTCCGGGGAGGGATGCCCCCCTGCTGGGACCCAGCACAGCCCCACACCGGGACCACGCTGCGACTCTCAGAGTGCCTCGGGTTGCGGGGGCTCCGTCCGCTCCCTCTCAGCTT
>VZTM01020228.1:367061-380004 GCA_013400555.1 Jacana jacana
GGGGCGAGCAAGGAGCCGCCCGGGGCAGGTCTTCCGCCGCTCCCCGGTAGAAGTTGCCCGCAGCCCGTCGTGCTTCTCTCCGGGGAGCCGGTTCCGCCGGTGCCCGCCCGCCCGGGGCTCGTTGTCCTCCGGCAGCGGGGAGCTGGTGCCGGTGCAGCGCGGTGCTGCCCGGCTGCGCCCGCAAAGTCTGCAGAAGGACCCAGCTGGGGACCAGCAAACGATGCTCCCAAATTCCCCAAGTGCCGGGTGGCACCACGGGGATCACCCACTTAAGGTGATGATTGACTCAAGGCGTTGGTGTTGGGCCAATCTCTCCTCCCGACGGAGAGCTGAATCCACAGTTAATTCCCCTGGAGCCAGCAGGAGAAAGCACGGCCTTGCTTTCAGCATCTGCAACCAGACACGCTTCAGCTTGGGCCGTTAGTCCGGCAGTTGTGCTTAGAGAATTGCGAGAAAACCCAATAATTTATAATCAACGTTGGTATTGATTTTATCTTTAAATAGATACTGAACAGCAGATAGGACTCTGAGTGTAACTCTGCCTCTGCTGAGATCAGGGAAGGTTTCCCACTGACTTTCCCAAGGCCAGGATTTCACCTCTAGTTTCTATTCCTGGCGTTGCCACTACCTCTGTGACCTTCTGCAAGTTTCTTTGCTTCCTGCTGCCTTATTTTCCTTACATTTAAAGACACAGTTGCTACGTGGCCTGGTTGCAAAGTTTGTGTTCATATTCTATGAGGTCATAAACACTAAGCAGTATGGATTTCTAATATGTATCAGTGTTTATTCCTGCGCATGTTTTAATGCGATGGAGAGGGGGTTGCTGGCAACCACAGCAGGATAAATTATTGACCTGTTCCTGCAAACCTTGTTTATGCCCTCTAACTACTGGTTAATTTGCCATTTATGGGGAAAAATGATAATGTGGGTAAGGGCTGGGTCTGGGTGTGATGGTGTTTGTGCTGGGGTATGTGGACACACGATCCCGTATCTGCCTTTCGAATGCATCGTGAGGAACTGAGTTTTTTCTCTTGGGTCAAAGTTTTAGGATTCTGATTGGCTTTAAACATCGGGCTTCAGTGTAGTTTTGCCCTGGCAGCAAATCCTCAATCAGTCTGTCTGTGTCTGTGCAAAGGAAGGCAGATCTTAGCAGATTTGCAACTCTATCGGTCATTGTAGACACTTCAAGAGGCTGCTTTTTTGTCATTTTGTTTTGTGAAATAAGAATTCCAATTAAATTGGGATGAAATTGTGAATCTCAGTGAGGTCTTCTTACACCACTTTGAAACACTCAGCTGAGAC
Source organism: Jacana jacana (assembly GCA_013400555.1). Taxonomy (NCBI): domain Eukaryota; kingdom Metazoa; phylum Chordata; class Aves; order Charadriiformes; family Jacanidae; genus Jacana; species Jacana jacana. The sequence continues at coordinate 368,364 of VZTM01020228.1, forward strand.
TGGGACTCCCAACATGCCTTGTCCCACAGACTGTCGTCTCATGGTGAAAGATAAGGATAATGTGCCTGGGAGTCTTGTGCTCAAAGTCCGGGACAGTCAGCAAGGGAGACTTGGTCCTGGAAAGCTCTCAGTGATGGAGCAAAGCCCCTTAGAAGTCCAGTCTCCAAAACTGGAGGCAATGTTAGGCCACAAGGGACCAGCTCAGACTGTAGGTGTCACTTTGAATTGGGGCAAAGATCACTGTTCAGCTGATGCCTGTCTCCTTTCCAGCTCTGCCTGTGTGTGTGTTTACAACCGTCAGAAGCACAAGGGCACAGGGCATCCTTCAAGCTAAAGAGGATTATCACTTACCCTTGGCTTTTATTGTGAATGACATTTTCTAGAGCTGTAACCTCATACATAACTCCTCAAAGTCACAGAGTACATGGTCACTGCGAAGGCTTCCGCCACCAGTTGCTTTGGTGAGTTAGAACTAGCCTGGAAAAGAAAAAAATAACAGCTACAGCAGCAGGGCAGGGGGCAGAGCAGGGTCCAACCCGATACCTACCTTCTGCAGGACAACCATCCCTTTGGGACCCGTGCTTACAAGGCTGGGGCTCAAGAACCTGGTGCTTCTTAGCAGCCCTGGGAGTCACTGTGCTTTGGCTCTTTGCCTCTGGCACAGACTGAAGGTTCCCATGTTACTTCACCACATAGAAACACAGTCATCAGCCCCTGCTGGGTGCTGTGAAGCCCTTGACATGGGCAGCTCTAGTGTTGCTAGCTGGGAGATGCCATGGGCTGGTATAGCATTAAGTCGGTCAGCAGCGGCGGCTAATCCCTACTGACTCCCAGCACCTGCCAAGTGGTTGTGCTGTGGGAAACAACCAAAGGCACACACCAAACCACAGCCTCCAAATGCTGCTGCAATCTCCACTTGACATCAGAAGCAATGGAGGGCAGATACCGGTTCAGAAAGCCTTTGGGGTAACGGGTGGGCACAGCCTCGGTGAGGCGAGAGCTCATCCCCCCGTCTGGTATCATCAGAGAACACCCAAACAGCTCGCAGATGCCGTGGGAGCCTCGGGTCTGGATTGCAGCTTCGTTAATATCTCTTGGCTCTTGCATCATCACCTGTGACACCGCTGCCTGACGGGAGCGGAGCGGAACGGCACGTTCCTGCCTTTGCCCACGGGGGCTGTGCCACGGTAGAGCCGCAGCAGCTTCAGCCTGTGCCCCCTGGGGGCTCCCCTTGTAGGGGCTCAGGAGCCCTCTCCCCATCTCTGTTCTCAGGCAGCTTTCCAGTGTTGCCAGCAGTGACCCCGTTTCCCTCTGAAGGTAGCTCCTGCCCCTGCCTGCCTCCCCGGCCTTAGCACAGACGGGAGCTCCATGCCTGGACAAAACGAGGTGCTCTCCCCCAGGGGGGACACTTCAGACCTTCCTGCCGCCAGCTGGGAGCTGTTTCTTGAGGGAAACAGTGAAGGTCACGTTGGCAGGCAAAGCTGATCCAGACCCACTAAGGATTTCACGTAGCAGTCGTGAAAGCAGACTCACCCCCCTCCCCAGGTAAATTACACAGAAATTTTACCTTCCAACCCAGGCACAGCAAACAGATCCCAATTCCAATGGCTTTTTTTTTCTTTGCCTTTCTTGGTATTTATCAACTATTTATTTTTAAAGGAAAACAGTTTTGTTTGTAAAGTGGGTGATTTCCCACTTAAAGGGAGGAGGGAAAGTTCAGTTTAAAATTTGCAGCCATTTCCACTAAAGACATCTCAATAGACAGAACAAAGTGCTTGGAAATAGCACTACGTGTCCCCCGGGCTTCGTCCAACCTACTTTCCCATGTTCCCCGAGACGAGGTGCCACAACTCCCGTCAGGAAGCTGCTCCAGAGCCCAGCACATGGTGCCCTCGGGCCCCCCGCAGCCCGGGCTGGCGGGAGGGGATGTGCCACAGGACGATTTGTGTTCCTCCCTGTGGCAGATGCCAGGCAACTTCCATCGCTGTGCCACTGGCACGAGTAAATTACCCCCCTCCACTTAACGAATGCCCATCTTTGCCAGCTCTCACGGCACAGAGGACGCCTGCCAGCTCTCTCATCTATTAATCACAGTGCCATCAGGAAGGGACTTACAAGACCTAAAAATCATCACCTGGCCACTCAGAAGAGCAGGAATTATTAGGAACTGAACTCTGGAGCTAGATTTCTTTTTTCCCCCTGATCCATTTTGAAACGCCAAGCACTGAGGGACTGCAGATCCCCCGGGGTTCCTGGAAATACACGCAGGTTCCACACACACCTTACCTTCGGCTGGGCAGGGCTACGTGGGCTCATCCAGGACTGTTTTCCCTGACACAACATTGTTCCATGGGGGAGCTTTAAGCCGGTATGAACCCTACCTCCCACAATAGGCACCTTAAATGAGCAGTGGGACCTTTGTATGTGTTGCTTTTATGTGTCACACCACCTTTTTTTGTGCTTTGCCACAGCATTCATGGGGGGAACGTTTGGAGCGTTTCATTCCCCAGAGAGCAGAGCCATCCAAAAGCTCCAAATTTCATTATTTTGCCTCCAGAAATGGCTCAGGGGATCACACCGAGACATCCCCTGGGCAAAGCCTGGCTGTCTGCTGGGCTTGCAGGGGGTGCAGAAAAGCAGAGCTCCCCCCCTGTCCCATGCCAGCACCCCAGGAGGCAGAGGAACAGCAGCCCCTTGCAGTGGGGCTTACAGATCCCCAGGAGACAGGAGGGAGCTGAGGGGACAGCGTGAAGGCAGCATCATGCTGCACCATGGCCCCTTCTCCCCAGGCCCTCCTGCCCCACAGCAGTCACGTAGGGGTGACATCCCCCATGGATCCCATGTGGCCGTGGCCATTCGAGCTGTGTTGGCAGAGCCAGCAGGTTGGGGACAGGAAGGGTGAGGCAGGTGCCAGGAGCCGTGGCCAGTAAGGGTGAGCTGGGGCCACGGGGTGATGCCACAGCAGCGGGGCACAGCAGGGAGCCCCCCAAACCCATCGGTGCTGGAGCCTCCCTGCACCCCCCCCCTTTCACCCAAGAGCAGGCCTGACGGTGAGGGCTTCCTGAATCTGGAGAGGCTTTGGCAAGAGCAAAGCTTTGGACTCGGGGCGCTGCCAAGATCGCTTACTGTGGAATCGAGCTTAAATGCAGCTTGATTTGATTTAGGGTGCGGGAATCATCTTAAAACGTGCAACATCACCCAGCTGGGCTGCCCGAAACGCGAGCCAAGCGCTCGCTGGGTTCAGAAGTTGCTGTAAGAGAGGAGTGGGGTCAGGGGTGGACAAAGGAGGGGCTGGAAGCAGCTTCCCGGGGACGGGACAATGCACACCGTCCCTCGAGCCTTCCCGGTGTCACCTGGGTTTGCTGCAGCTCCCCCTCCTCCTGGGCTGGGCGCGGGGAGAAAGGGTGGACTCTGTGTCTGTACAGAATGGTGCTTCCCAGGATTAAGGGTTCTTCTGGGGGGTTATGTTCATCTCCCCGGGGCAGCAGCACAGGCAGGCGGCTCGCACCGCTGCTTTGCCACAGCCATTAAAGCCTGGTGTGGGATGACAGCCCCCCAGCCAACAAAGCCCCCTGGCACAGGACTGGCAGCAGCCCTTGGCTGGGAAGCAGGGAAGACGCTTCTTCTTCTGGAAGACAAAGTCACCGTCCCCGCAGCGTAACGCTGATCGGGTTAGACGGAGCATATTGTATTTTTCATGTGTTAGGTCTCTCGGTGCAGTTACTCCCTCATAGCACGTGGGTTGTCCAATGAGAGCCAAAGTCATCCCTGGTGCGCGTCCTACCTGGGGACAGCAGGCAGCAATCCTGTCCCAGGGGTAATCCTGCTCAGCAACAGCACATTTCCTGGGGCCAAATTCGAAATAGAAACCAGCCATTCCCATGCCTGGGTCCATGCAGCAGCATCTTCTGCTCATGCAGCCTCTGAGCCTCCCAGCCCGAGCTCAGGCAGGACAGGAGACATCCAGGCTGGTGGGATGGTTTGAGAGCCATTCCCCGGGGATCTTCTGAGCTGCTTCTCCCACAGCCATGTCCCTGTGGGAAGGGTAGAGAAGAGCAGTCACCCACCCTGCACCCAGTGGGCTCTGCCCCTCGCCGGGGCTCTAAGGATGGTGCTCACCAGGCCCACGTGCTGCTGTGTGTCTGATCACCAGCCATCTCTGCTCCCCGCAGGCCTGGACCGTCAACTTGGTTGCGATGGAGACCGTGTCCCTGGAGCACCAGATCCAGAGCGTGCAGCGGCACATCGCTTTCCTGAAGAAGGAGCAGATGGAGCTGCTCCATGACCTGCACCTGGAGATTCTCCGCTTGCAGAAGCACTGCTCAGGTGAGCGCTGGGGTGGCTGCGGCAAGTGGGACCTTGGGCAGGAGAGCTCCCGCTGGCACCCCAGGGCCGGTCCCACATGCTGGCAGTTGGCAGGATGCAGAGAAGGTGAGCACCAAGCTGCAGGGCATCCTCCTTGGTGTGGGATCAGGGGATCCCCTTCAGCCTCCTGCTTGCACCAACTCTTCTCCAGACCACGCTATGTGGCCACTAAATCTGGCATGGATTGGTCCCTCTGAAATCACTCCTCCAGGAATAGGCACCAGCAGCTCCCTCCAGCCACATCGCTGCAGAACCAGAGTGATTTTGATGCTGGGAACCAGCTGGTGGGGTGGGTGGGAAGGCAGGAGTCTGGGTTGATAGTCCATTGTTAAACCCCTCTCCTTTGGGGCACTCTTCTGAGCGAGGATTAGCCCCAGTAGCCCAGCTGCATGCTCCAGCAGATCAAAATACCTCAGCAGTTTGGCTGCAGGTGTAAGGAAAAGGGGAAAAACAGCAATAGCCAGCAAGATGGTCTGCCTTTTCCTCCTGCATCCTATGCCTGCAAAGGTATTTTGATCATTAAAATGTGAAAGGGGTTTGTTGTTTCTCCTGCTGGGCTAAGGGAAGGAGGAGAGTTGAACGTCATCAATAATGGGGGCGTATGAGATGGCTCCCCAGCCCCGGGCTGCTCCCTGCTCTGGAGGGAGGGTCCCTGCCAGCATCCTCAGCAGCCCCTCGGGCTCAGCCTTTCCCAAGATTCTTTCTTCTGTCAGCAGGAGTCTGGCTCAGGCTGGCAAGGGGGCAAGGGGCTCCCCAGGGTCACCGCAGCCCCTGCAGTAGGTGGCTGGGGTCTGCCTATACCCGGTCCCTGGGAAGTGCAGCCACAAGCCTGGTGCAGGACCCCTGGCAGTGGAGCACACAGCCACCAGTCCCCTGCTGTGGCAATGTCACCCTCCCCTTCAGCCAGCCTCCCTGGAGCCATGGCCCCCCGGCCTCCTGCCCGCCACTGACACATTCCAACTTGTGCCATCACTCTCATCAATAATTCAGCCGTAGCTAATTACTCCTTGTCTTCCAGCCTCTTGTCCTCCCTGATTCCTGGGAAACAAAGGCATCTTTGCATTGATAGAACTGTCTGTTTCCTCCCATCCTTACGGAGCTTTCACTGTTCTAATTGTTTTATTTTAGTGGTTTCATCTACAGCTTCTCCAGCCAGGCAAGGCAGGGGACTGCTCATGCCTGAACAGGCTGGGGGTTCTGAGTCCCCAGGGGCAGAAATGAGCCCATTGCACAGCTGGTTATTAGTGAGCTCCCTCCCAGTGTGGCAGGGTGACACCACTGTCTGATCAGACGAGTCACATTCCCATCTGTGAGGGGGGTGTGATGCTGCAACACCTTTCCATTCAGAGCAATGGGGGCAAAGCCCCTGGATAGTTTTAAGATGCCTTTGCCTAGGGGTTCAGTGCTGTTACCTGGTGGGGCTGTTTGCAAGAGGGAAGAGGAGCTGGCAGGTCAGTGTTTCCCCCTTTGTGTCCCTGAGAAGCGGCACCGCTGGCCCTGGAGCTGTTGTGTTAGACCTTGACTTTGGCACCATCCGCTCAGTCTCCCCAAGGCATCGCCACTGGAAATGCCCACCCTCCTGCAGAGCTCTCTTTCTCAGCTGCCATCTTCTCAGCCCAGAGAAGCTCCATTCACCCATGGTGGCAGCACCAGAGGTGGTTCCCAGGTGCCAGAGCCCTCACCGATGGAGGGAGCATCAGCTCCAAAGTGGACCCAAGCCAGGGGCGTCCCACAAGGGTCCCCACAAGCCCCTGACACCTGGCCATGAGGAGGGGGCAGTTTCCTGGGGCAAATACCAGGCAGAGCCAGCCCCAGTGAACCCCCCCATCCCTGCGGTCCCGGTCAGGGGGTTTGCAGGAAGGTAACATAGCCCCAGGCCCCGTGCTATGATTCACTTATTGGAACAAGCCTCACATTACAGAGGAGAGCTGGCTTCCCGCCCACTCCCGTTTTATTTGCAAGGTATAAACACAGCAGAAATAGCAATACGTTCCTCTGACTCTTCTGTTTCTCCTTTTACTGGAAGATGAGCTCAAGCCTTGTGGCAATAATTAGCCTGTTCAGCGGTGTTAGCAGAACGGCGGCAGGAAGGCTGGTGCCCGGAGCAGACTGGGGTCTGGGGGGGAATCCCTGCAGAGGGTACCCTGGGTAGCAAAGCTGGCCGGGCTGTGTGACAGTCCCTCTGTGCTCTCACATGGTGGGGCACCAGGTCGGTCCTCCCAGGCAGCAAAGGGAAGTGTTGACATCAGACATCTCTTAAATGAACCCCTTTCTAGCTTGCCCGTGAGCATCTAGCCCCTCCGAGGGGCCTACAGCCACATCCAACAGGGTTACAGGCCCTCTGGCAGCTGAGGCTCCTGCAGGACAGACCCCTGTGTCCTATCCTACAGCAGGGAATACAAAACCCTCCTTGGTCACATCCTGCACCAAGGCAATCCAAAGTGCATCCCCCCGTGCAGGGGACACCTGGAGGCACTGGGGCTGAGCCAGATTGCTGCAGGGAGGCGGGATACAGAAGCGTGTCCCTCTGAGAGCCCTGCGGGGTGCTGTCCCCTGGATCTGCCCCTGGGGAGTCACGGGGACAGTACCAAGGCAGGTTCCCACCAGCCCCCATGGCTCCAGCACAGAAGGACTCCAGGTTGTGCATCATCCCCAAGCCATGCACTCAGCAGGGTGACATCTTCTTTGGAAATGGGCAACTGCCTTAGTTTTCATTTGAAATGTATCTGAGACGCCAAACCTATTATTTTAGCCTCAGAAAAATACCCCGGTTGCCATTGATCTCCAGTGGGGCAGTGGGGAGTGCTGACAGCTTTCCAGAAACTGCATTACATTCCCAGCTACTTCTGCCTTCTCACTACAGATTTGTTTTCCAAGACAGACGGGCAGAGCAGCCTGAGCCAAGTGTTTCGTTTCAGAAGCATGGCAGCGATGAGGATTAGAGTCAACATGAAAGCAGATTAAAAGAAAAATGTAGGGCAAAGATTAACCATTTGAACTCATTTTCAGGGGAAAAAAAGCCCCAAGCAAACCAAGTGCTGCTGCTGCCCTAGGAGTGCTGCTGCTGCCCTTCTCCTCCTCCTCTCAGAGCTGCTGGCATTTGGTGGGCTGTGATGATCCATTCAAAAGAGATTGTGAAAGAGCCCAGGGTAAAGTGAACTCCAGACAGTCCCTGAGCTGCCACCCTCACAGGCCTTTGTGAGCTGGTTTAGTAACCCAGGGCTAGGCAGAGAGCAGGCAGCATGCAGGCAAAGAGCAGGCAGAGAGCAGGCAGCGTGCAGGCAGCGTGCAGGCAGAGAGCAGGCAGAGAACAGGCAGAGAGCAGGCAGAGTGCAGGCAGCATGCAGGCAGAGAACAGGCAGAGTGCAGACAGAGAACAGGCAGAGAGCAGGCAGAGTGCAGGCAGCATGCAGGCAGAGAACAGGCAGAGAGCAGGCAGCGTGCAGGCAGAGAACAGGCAGAGAGCAGGCAGAGAGCAGGCAGCGTGCAGGCAGAGAACAGGCAGAGTGCAGACAGAGCAGGCAGAGAGCAGGCAGCGTGCAGGCAGAGAACAGGCAGAGTGCAGACAGAGCAGGCAGAGAGCAGGCAGCGTGCAGGCAGAGAACAGGCAGAGAGCAGGCAGAGAGCAGGCAGCATGTCAGCGTTCTGTGTGTTTGAGGTCCGCGTTGCCCCCCCGAGCAGGGCACATCCTCTGCAGCCCCCCCGCGCAGGGAGCAGGCCGTCCCGCTCACGTCACGTGCAGAGGCAGAGGTCAGCCTGGAAGCAGTCAATTATGAAATACTTGGGGCAGCAGCTTACACTTTGGTCTATTTTTGGTCCATTGCTCTGCTCTTTGTCCTGATGTAAAGCACCAAAAATGGTGAATCGCTCTCTCAGAAAAAAGAAGGAAGGAAAAACAGAGCCCCCCGCTCCGCCGCGAGCAGGACCTGCAGACACTGCAAGGGGCAAGCACCCTGGCACACGCCAGATCCCAAGGCTGCTTAATAACTTATAATTTGCCAGAATTGTCTATTTTTGTCTCAGCCTGTGGCTGGTGCTGAGAGATGGCCACGCTCACAGGGTAGGCTGGGCAGAGGCAGTGCCGCAGCCATGGTGGGGAGCAGGGGGGGACACAGGGAGCAGTGGGGCCCTGGGGGGGATGCTCCTTCTCACTCATGTTTGATTTCTCTTCCAGAGCTCACCCATGACCTGGAAATAAAAGAGCTGGAAGCCCGCCAGCAAGGTAGGGACACAGGTTTTTTGCACCAGATAAGATAAGGGGAAGCCTGCAGGAGGGGGGGAAGCAGGGGGCTGACCAAAGAGCCTGCAGCCAGAGGGGCCCAGTGAGGTGGCCCAGGGAGGGGACATGGACCTTGTCTTCAGAGGACAGGCGTGCTGAGGGCAGGGCTGCAGCTGGGGGGGTCACCCTGCAGATTCACAGCCTGTTGGCACCCCCATGAAATGCCTGGGCAGCCCCCCAGGAGGTTTTTGCTGTGAAATCCAGCGTCCCTGGGCTGGCCTTGGTAACGCCCTGACACAGACCCCCAGTGTGGGAATCAAACCCTGCAAAGCCCCAGCCCCAGGGAAAAGCCAGACAGGACATTACCCGTCGTCCCAGCTCCCCTCACCCATTGCAATCCAGATGCTCATTGGAAAATCTCCCAGCTCCTTCATCAAACAGTCAGCTTGGCCCCCAGAATAATCTTTTACATTCCAAAATACGGGGGAAGACACAGCTGGGCACTGTTTCCCCCCTCACTGAGCATCCTCTCCCATAGCCCTTCATCTGGAGGTGGATGCAGCCGCCTCCCCATGTCTCAACCCCCCCGCAGGAGCCCTGACCCACGGAGCGCTGTTGCATTGGGCAACTTGCCGGCGGGTGGACCGTGGCCAGCAAAGCCCACAGGCTGTGGTACCCCAGGAGCTCCTGGGGCCATGTCCCTGCTCCATCCACCACCTAGCGCGGAGGGGGTGCATGTCAGTGTCCCTGGGGCGTCCCTCAGGAGTCCATCCTGCCTGGCCTTGCCTCAGTCCCGAGGGGCCACAGGCTGAGAGCGCACTCACCATGCCAAGAGGTCCCTTCCCTGCTCCTGGGAGATCCTCGCACCCTCTGGGTGCCATCGCTGCCTCACAGACCATAATGGGCAGCGAATCCCACCCACGGGATCCCACCCTTTTAGCGGCTGACGAAGAGCAGCATCACGTTTGCCACGTTTATGGGGCAACCACCTAATTTAAGATGCCATCAAATGATTGCTCTTCAAATGCCACTCATGATAATTACCGCGTGCAACTGCCTCCCTTAAGATCTCATTATAAAGCATTTTTTCCTCAGCAGAAGACACTCAGGAGCTGAGGCCATAAAGCGGTTGCAAATCGTATCGTAAGCAGCAGAGATTATTGCAGACAATGGGAGCAGGCCCGGGCAGGCAGGGGTGAGCGCAGGCGGGTGCTCCCCTCCCTGCGCCCCAGCAAGGGCTGGGAACAGGAGCTTGTAGCCAGTGCTGCCAGGGCCAGGAGTCCAGCGGTGGGCAGGAGGGTGCCCCCAGGACCCTGTGCCAGACACTCGGTGAGGCCACACAGCCCAGCCCTCCGGCTGCCTGCTGGTCCCTTCACCGCAAGGGTGTGAACCCCCCTGTGTGGGTGCACCTCCAGGTGGGATGTGCCCCCTCCCCAGATGGCCCCTGTCCCCAAAAAACCTCCCAGGGCTGAGCAAGAGGAATGCACCCTGTCACAAGCTCTCACTGGCCACAACGGGAAACCTGTGCCTGGGCCAGGGTCCCATGAGAGCCCCACGTGAGCAGCATCCCTTTCCTTTGGGGGACAGTAATGCTTTTTGGAGGAGAACAAGAGCAGTTTGAGCTGCTTCCCCCGACTTCCTCCCGCCCAAAAGAGGTGCAGAGAGGAAGAGAAACCTGGCTGCTGGTGATGCTCCCATCTCCTTCTTCCCATTTCGGAGCATCCTTCCCAATGTATCGCCTTCGAGGCAGTTTGGCTAATCCCAAGTGTGAGGCCACTACCCGCAGAGGACAGCAGGCCACCAGGGCTCCCAGTCTGCAGGAGCAGCGTGCAGGGCCCCATGTGAAGTCACACTTTCTCGGGTGCCTGCAGCGTGACTCAGAAGGGCCGGGGCCGGCAGAACGTCCGCCACCCGCTGAGGTGTGGGAAGGGCAGGGAGGGCGGTGGGAGCCCTGGGGAACCTGCCGCCTGATGCGGCACCTCTGTTTCAACAAGTCCCATCCACGCCCCGTTGGCTGCTGCCAGGAGCAGAAAGATGAACAGGTCACAGGTAGGTGACCAGGGGTGACAGCGTGGTAAGCATGCAGGATGCCTGGCCATCCTGCCCCCCCCCAGATGGGCTCCTTCTGCCCAGGGTGGGGGTTCCTTCCCCACTGAGCACAGCCCGGTTCCTCCGTAACCCTGGATCAGCATCTCCATCCTCCTTAATCAGGCTGCGGAGTCTCCAGGCTTGAGGGCAATGACCCCTCCTAAATTGGGCTGACGGTTTCACTGCTGATGTTTCCTTTTCTCCCCCGTCCCGTTCTCCCCCTCTGCCTTCTGTTTGCACACACTAAAAAGTCACTTGTAGGCTTAAAAAAACAGTTAGTCAGGGAAATTTTAAAACTGCGAGCCAGAGCTGCAGCGAGGGAGAGGTGGCAGGTCCCGTGGCAGCAGCGTCCTCCCCTGAAGCCACCTTTGCTTTTCCCCAGGACAGGTTGTTGGGCACGGCTGTGCCCGCAGCACCACAGCTGGGGGCTCCCGTTCCTGCCTGCCCCACGCTTGGGGGGCAGCTCACAGGCTGTTCTGGAGCCTCAGCTCCCAAAAGCGCCTGAGCGGCCTCGATGGCACTGCTGGGACATACCAGCAGTCACCCCCATGTGCCCCTATGCCCAAGTCAGGAGCGTGGGGACCCTTCCGTGAGCCACGGGCTGAGCCCCCACCACCTCCCCTCACCCCCTTCTGTGCCTTGCCCCCCGCAGATGTGCTGGACCGGGAGCTGGAGGAGAAGTGCCGGGCGATGGAGGCCCAGCTACAGGAGAAGGAGAAGGACAACCTGGAGCTGCGCAAGGAGCTGCGGCACAAGGAGACGCTGGTGGCCGCGCTGCGGTCCAGCCTCCGCAACAAGGAGCGCCGGTTCCTGGAAGAGCTGAAGCGGCGGAGCCACCGGGTCACCATCCTCGACACCGAGCTGCAGAAGCAGACGGAGGCGGCCGCCTACCTCTCCCTGCAGCTGCACGCCACGGCCCAGCGCCTGCCGGGGCCCCGGGCGAGCGGGCAGCGCCCCCCCGAGCCGCCC
>VZTM01020228.1:387838-425176 GCA_013400555.1 Jacana jacana
CTGGAAATCACACCTTTTAACTGGCTGGTTGCTGGCTGCTGTAGCTTTGGGCGCCCGAGTGGCTCAGACTGGGGACAAAGTGCAGCCCCGTGTCCTGACTGTCCCCCCCAGTGCCAGCCCCAGGACGCGGGGCATGGACCCTGCGAGGCTGCCCTGGCTCTGGGCTTTGCTGGATTTGGTGCAGTCTGTTTTCAATAGGTCACGGTCCTCAGCACTCACACCCGCCCCAGCCTTTCTCTCTGATCTTTCACGTNCGCCGCGCGAGTGACCCGCCACTTCCTCCCGACCCCGCTTTTATGGCGGCGAGCTGAATTTTTGAAGTTTGTCACCTAAAGCAAAGTTCATCGGTGTTTGGTGCTGGAGCAGGCTGGACGCCGTTCAAGAGTGGGGAGGGCAGTGGGAGTGGAAGCCTCTCTCCCCCCTCCCCCCCCCTTCCCCACACTGGGTTTTAGAGCGGGCATCAGGCCTGCAGTGCCAGCAACTGGGTTAAAAAGTTGTGGTGTGTAATCCCTGCCTCTGATTGCCAGAGGAGGCAGGGAGGTGGAAAAATCCTCCCCGTGTTTCGGCACCACAGGATTGCTCAGGCACCTGGTGGGTCTGGGGAGGAGGGGGAGGAAGGCCGGCATTCTGCCCAGCAGCCCAGGGCTGAGGCTGTGCCTCTGGCACGTGGCTCCCAGGCAGAGGTGGGGGCAGCCTGTCCGCGTTGGCACTGGCCTTACCAGCTCTGGTTGCCAGGCCTCCTTTCCTGCCAGGGAAGAGCCTCTGCTCTGGTGTACCCTCCACTGCCCATGCAGCTCACGGGGCACCCTGCTTTGTCCGAAGGTGACTGTCGGTGCCGGTGGGCAGGCTCGGGGGGGGCTGCTCGCTGTGCTGTGCCAGGCATTGGGATTTGGGGGTTGTTTTCTTTCTCCAGCTCTGAAAGGTGAGAGGGCTGGTGGGTACTTCCCTCTGCCTCCACACTTGGGAAAACTCTTGGGGCTGCTCCATCCCTCTGAGTGCAGAGGTGCACACAAATGTGAACATCTAGGATTCCTAGAATGGTTTGTGATGGGGACAGTTATGGGTTAATTACCTCTCTTAATGACTAGCACAAGACCAAGAGACAACCCTTGTGAGCAGCGTTTCTTGGATTGTTTCTGCTCCTACGGTTGTCACTGCCTTAGAACAGGTTTGTCTCACATGCAAGTTTAGCAGTGCTTCTAGCTGCCATAAAAACGCTTCTCAACCTTGGCTTGCCTGAATATTTGCTTTTCCTAGCAAAAACAGGTCCCTCTGTCCCCGATCTTCCAGGCCACCCGTATCTTCAGCCACGTCTTCTGTTAAAAAAGTGGAGAACGCAGGTGCTAATGGAAAACTGCTGTGGAGGCAAGCGTGGCTGTGCTGGTGACAAGGTCAGGAGACCGATTCCTAATCTGGGGATCTGCTATCGCTGTCTGTCGCCCGACCTTGGAGGTTCGCAGTGTTTTGGAAAAGGCTGAACTGCTGGCAGTCAGTTGGTTTTTTTTATAATATGCAGTTGTAACAGGCTCTGGGGGGGAGAATCAGAGGAATATTGTGCAAGAAAAATCTGATCACCACTACAAGGTTAAGAAGAGGAACATTAACGTGTGATAATGCAGCATCCCTGCGGCCAGACGGGGGATGGGAACCCCAGGGCATCGTGTCCAGCGGTTCTGCCGGGGGGATAGCAGGGTTGAGCTCCCTCTGGAAGCTCCCTGTGCTGCCTGAGCAGCCTTCCCCGGCAGCTTCCCAGCTGAGAAGAGGAAGTAAGTAGGTCAGGAACACGCACCTGGATAAATCCGCCTGCAGAGCTGCCTCGTGCACAGAGAAAACAGCACCGTGTTGCAGAGCCCTGTGTTTGTCTCCGTGGTCTGTAGATGACTGCACTTGGCAGCACACCCCCCTCCTGGCACCGCTTCCCGGCGCTCGCTTCGCTTCCTTGCGTGGCGCTCTATTGGTTGTACTAGAAAGTTGTTATTTCTAGAAGCTCTAAAGGTCTGAAGTTCGTGCATGTTTTTATTTTTTTTCTATTTGCACTTGAGTAGAACCAGCTCACGGGGCAGCGCTCGGAGGGTGAAAGCCACAGCACGGCTCCTCCTGCGGCGGCTGCGGTGTTGGGAAGCAGGTGGGGTTTTCGGCAGCAGACACAAGGCTGTCTCGGGGTTAGTGTTTGGATCTCGCCTCCTGCGAGCGTGAGGGTGATGCAGTGGAGCTCACGTGTGCCCGCCTGGGAGTTGAGCTTTCTGTTGCCTTCTACCCTTTTAAGGTGAGTGAGTCTGGGACGAGTGGTTATCTGGCATTTTCCTGACAGTTCAGCGTAGATGTGCGTACATGGGTGACAAACTTTCCCTCTTTGGGTGGGAAAATGTCTACTCTCCCAGCAGTAAGCTCTTTTCTCAAGCTGGAGAAATACCTGCTGTGGAGCTCAGCAGCCGCTCGACCAGCCCTGAGGGGCAGAATCCCGTGAAGCAGCCACCAAGGTGGGGTCCCCACCAGCAGAGTGGCGTCAGTCATGGTGTGGGGGTTTGAAAATCATTTCCTTAGTTCACCCTTCTCTTTAAAGGGAAAAGCTCTCCTGCAACCCCATGAGGAAGCTGCAGGCTCAGGAGGTTTATGTAGTTACTGCCCAACGACAAACCACTGCAGGATGGCGACTCTTGCCCCGAGCTCCTGCGGGGGGGATGAGCCAGCCCTCCTGCGCAGGATCCCTGCTGGGTGAGACTGGGAATGGGGAGGGGGTTAGTGCCTGTTAGCCCCATGTCCTGCTGGTCCCTCTGCACACAAAGCCCAATGGGGTAGTTCCTCCTCGGGCCCTTGCTGTCTCAGTAGGTTTCTGAAACTCCTGGTGTATGCCAGAATAAAACACGTACCCAGAGAATTATCCACTGATTCTCGTATCTGTCTGAAACGGGACTCCTTCGCCCGGCTCCCTTCTCTTCAAATTTGAGAAACATGCTCTTTCTGACACAGTTGATGTTTTTGTTGGTGCTGATCTTTGCACTTTACCTTAGGCCCTAGTCTTTGCTCCTGATTTGTGTGATGTTTGAGTTGCACGCTGTGGTAGCGGGGTCACCCAGCCAGCTGGTTTCAGGACTAGGTTTCCAAAACTTTGGCCAGCTAGGAAGTTTACAAAGGGTTTTAAATGTAGTTCCCAGGTGTGGAGAGTGCTGCGTGGGTAACTCGGGGTGCCAGATGCAAAGCAGGAGGCATTTCAGTAGTTTGTAAGTGCCCGAGCTGGCTGCTGTGGGACCCTGGGGTGCCCCAGGGCACGGCTGCTGTACAAATATCCCGGTATCAGCACCAGTACAGAAAAGCCACAACTTCTCAGGAGGCTGGAATGTGGCTTGAGTTGTTGAGGTCTATCCAGCCAGACTTTACTGTGGATCCCCAAGAGCGAGGAGTGGATAATTGGCCTGCTTGCCATAGGAGAGACGTTGGGAGCAGGGAGCCTGGGGGAGCTGCCCACTGCAGCCCCCCCTGTCCTCTCTGTGCCAGTTAGTGCCCAGCACTGCAAACCTGCTGAGAAATAAATGCAGCACTTCCACCTTTACCCACAGACGGGTTATAACCAATTTGAGTTTAATGAGGGCGGTAGAGCAGCTCAAACGTTTCACTGTGAGCCCTTATTAAAAGAAGTGCTTGTTGCCCCTAAAGTGCTGACGGTTTCTGGGAACTGTGGTTTCCGCTGGGGAGGCACCTTCCCTGCCGTCTCCCACCTCCCCGAGGGGGTGTTCTGCAGAAACGTTCCCACCAGGGCCATCTCTGCAGCTCATGCCTATTCATTCAGTCAATTGAGTTACATTCATTAAACTGTTTACTTTGTTTAATTTATTATTCAGCTCAAAATGAGTTTGCATTTGCTGTGCTGGCACCAGCCTTCACGTGTTGAAGCTGCGCTGCTCTGCATCGCGTTGGCTGGAGCTGAAGAAGTGCTGCTCAGCTTCGTGAGAGCTCCTGACCAGGTACTTTTCCAGCAAGAGGTTTCAGCTCTTCCCAGAGGTCTCTTGATAAAGAAGAAGAGCTGAAGCTGCCCGTACAGCTAAAGTCCTTCAGAAAATTAGCAGAAAAACATGAGCTTTTTGGTCCCTTTTCAGCTGGTGGGTGGCTCCCTGGTATGGGTGCTCTGGGGCTGCTCCTGGCCTCTCCTGGGAGAAGGGGTTGCCCTTCTCTGCGTGTCTTGTGTTGGCCCTGAGCAAGGGGTGACGTGCACTCTGTGCTCTTGGCTCTGGGCTGGTTTTTAGATTTTAGTGCTGGGGAAGTGGCATGTGTTTTTCTTCTGTTCAGTGTCCCTTCCCACCCATGAAGCCAAGTGCTGGGGGGACTTGCCGAGGAAGCCTGTGATGAAACTTGGGTTGCCCAGGGTGGTGGGGTGTCAGGGTTGCTGCCCAGACTTGAAGACTCTCCAGGGCTGGTCAGTTCGGGCTGCAGCTCTTGCCCATCTCATTGTGTGTTTGAGAGATCCTGCTCTTCACGTGTGTCCCAGGACACCGTGGCCGCTGAAGGGACCCAAGTGGCTGAGGAGCTGTGGTGCCAGGCCAATGCCCCAGGGGAAGGTGAGGAGCAGGACCTGCTCAGCTGCAGCCTCCACAGGCACCCAGGGCTTACAGAAATCTCCAGCCCCATAATCCCTGCCTGAGTTGCTGGGATTTCTTAAGTTGGCACGGAGAGAGGAGTGGTGTTAGGGGGCTGTGCCTGTGGGTTTGGTTTGTTTGTGTGTGATATGGCAGAGCAGGGGTGAGAGGACAGAAAATCCGTCTGGAAATTACTTACTGGTTGGCTGCCTGGCTGTTTTGTGCTCGCCTGCTTGGTATGGATGGCTGTGCCCAGGCCCCAGCGTGCCATAGTAACTGCCCTCGCCTTGTAATTCAATGCATCTCGCTCGCTGGCAGGTTTGGCAGCCCTGGGGGGACCCAGAGCCTGTCCCAGGCTGCAACGCTCGAGGTTGGGCTATTTATAACTGCCTCGGGCCAGGGCCATCGGGCCGGCATCCCTCTGCGAGCAGGTCTGAAGAACCTGTTAGATCCGTGGCGGGTTTTGTCCTGCAGAGCTTCGGCCCTGGGGCTGCGCGGGGGCTGCGTGGGGGCCATGGCGGTGTGAGCGTGGCGGGCAGGGAGGGGGCCACGGCGCCCGGTGGATGAAGGTCACCGGGCGGCACGTTGTGGGAGAACTGCTGCGAGCCTGGCAGTCCGTTCCAGCCAGGACGCCCTGTGGAGCTGACTCCCCATCCCCTGGAGCCACCCTGGAGCCAAGCTGGAATTCTCTTCGGAGCAGGCGGCCGGCTGGGTGAGAAGGAGAGCAGGTCTGGGCTGCGGAGGGCGAGGGCTGCTGCGTGGGAGTCTGCCTCGTGGGGACTTCAGTGGATGTGTGGAAGCAAATCCTAACTTTTCTAATCCAGTGCACATGTGACCATGGGGAACAGCCTTTTCGCAAGCTGCTGCCGACACGTCACCGATCTCATCTTCCAGCCGCGCAGCCCCAGCTCGCCCGATGAGAGGTCACCCCTCTTACCCAAGCCTCCCACGGGCTGCCATGACTGCCCAGAGACGCCAGAAGCTGCCCGGTGTGCTGGGCCCTACCCAGACATCATCCCCAGCGAGGCGGTGGCTGGGAGCCTGCAGCAGAAGCACCCCGAACACATCCCAGAGGCCAAGGACGGAGGAGGAACGGTGACGGTCTGTGATAAGAGCTGTTGGAGCCCTGGCGCTGCTGGCCCGCTCCAGCCAGCAGAGGCATCCCAGGCGGTGGCTGTCCTTCCAGCCGACCTTGGGGACGGGCTGGCGGGGCTGGTCGGTCATGCTCAGTTGCTCAAGGCCTGCCAGGGCTGCATGAAACCTGAGGACAGCAGCTCAGCCCATAGATCCTGCCGCCGGCAGGAGCACGTGGTGGCAGCTGACGGGGGGGATGTGGCCCCCGGAGCATGTCCCACCAGCTGGGGCCACAGAGAGGGACGAGCAGCCTCAGTGGGCCCAGCCAGCCTGCTGAAAGGGGGTACCGCTCCCTCCCCGGGGAGCCTTGGGACACCTTCTCCTGCTCTGCCAGCCAGTGCAGGGAAAACCCCGCCAGTCCAAGGGACAGTCGTGCTACCTGGCCCCCATGGTGGAGTGTCATCTAAAGCTTGGGATGCAAGTTCTGGTTTCGTAGTGACGGGCCCCACTGCCTGCCCTGATGGCACATCAGTTGGTGATCTTGGCTCTCCGGTGCAGACACTGTCCTGGAAGCAGCAGCAGAAGAGGAGGAGGAAGAAGAAGAAGGTCACACTCCTAGGTGCTCAGCAGCATGGCATGCTGTCGTGCATTGTATCGTGTAATGGGGATGGGTGGCTGCATGTGCCTGCGGGATGGGGCAGGAGGAAGGAGAGGGTTCTGTTCAATCCCCGTGGATTGAATTTTGGTCTCAGATGCTGTCTCCTGGGGCAGCTGGTGGCCTGAAGGGATGTGACCTGAGCTGGGTGCTTGGTTTCTGGTTTAGGTCCTGGCTCGCTCCCCGTGTGCCTGTTGCATGGCTGTGGCTGCAGGCGGGGCTGGTTGGGAGACCCTCCAGCAACCATCTCCTGCTGGGAATTCGGAATACCTCTCTCAGGAGGGAGAGGCAGAATCGGGGCCCTCGGAGTGCCACTGGAGCTGATGATAAGAAATGCACTCCTGAACTCTAGTGATGAAAAAGACAGGGTTTTAACTCTGAGGTTTTGTGTCTCTAATAATCTGTTACTCAGTGTCGGGAAGGAAAGGTTTCCTGTGCAGAGCAGTCCCTGGTCTGGAACGGTTGCTTCCCCCACTCTCCAGACTGGGCTAAGCTCGCAGAAACGAAATGGCATAATGGTGCCATCTTTGTGACTGGATGGTTTAAAAAAAGGATTAGTGACTGACTTTGCTTTAGAAGATTTGTGCTGGCTGGAGCTGGATCTTCTGGCATAAGGAGATGTGAAGGTGTTGCCTCTACATGTCTCTTGCGTCGCAAAGCGCAGAGCTGTACCAGCCCCGACAACAGCCTTCTGATTTCCGAAGCCATCGGTGGCTGGGGGACCAGGTACTGCTGAGTAGTGAAAAGGAGAAGCGTGGTTCTGGTTGGTGACTTTTCCTTGCTGCAGCCAAGCTTTCCTGGTCTTCCTTTCCTTTGCAGCTGAAGGTGTTTGCAGTGTTGAGACCGGTGTGTGCATGGGTTGCTCAGCTCTCATGCACCTCCTCTTGATACGGAGCCGCCTCCTCTGCTGGATCTTGCTTAGATAAAAAAAAAAGGACATAAACCAAAATCCCATTTACTCAGAGATGACAGTGTCCCTTTCAGGAATATCCTGCCAACCATTGTGGCCCAGAAGTAGCTTCAGTGCCCACCTTGCTACTGCTGGTGAGTTGGCTGGTTGGAAAGCATCCTTGGTCAAGCCTTTGGCATGACTGCTGGGCACAGGGCGGGCTGCTGGGGCACTGGGACAGGCCACGTGGCTGGGAACCAGAGCAGAGAGACAGGAGCTGGCACATCCCACTGGCCCCTCCTTCCCCACCTCAGCCCCCAGCAAAAGCATTGGCTGTTGGGAAGCAGTACCTTGAGCCCAACATCTGTGTCGGTTGGAAAAGGTCCTTGGCCATGGGCAGGGGGAACCTGGGGGTCTCAGGGTGGTGGGCAGCACTGCTGTGGCTGTGCCGGGATTTCTTCCTCAACCACTGCCATGGCATCTTCAGATGGGATGTTGGGTCTTCAGCTGGTGCTGCAGCCTTCCTCGTAGCCACGTGCTGCCGCCGCAGGAGCAAAGCCCGGTGATCCTGCCCGGCTTGGAGGGCAGGGGTTGGACAAAGTCTGGCTTGGTGACCAGTCTGTGGTACTGGTAGCCGCAGGTATAGCATTTCTGCAGTCGCTTTTCTGCTCTCCCTCCTCGTCCCCACGTGTGTGGGCAGTCTGGCTGCGGGGTGTGACAAGGGGCTCTCCCCACCCCTCTGGGCTTGGCGTGGTTTTTCTGAAACCACATCTCTTGGGGCGCTCTTACGTGGAGCTTCTCTTCCTCCTTTCTAGCATGACTGCAGGTCTCTGGAGCCGCAGCCAGGCTGGCTCTTGTCTGGCTTGCCCCTGGTTTCATCTGTCAAAGAAATGAGCAGCTCCCGTCAGGGCCATACGCAAAGTGACAGGGAGCGTGAGGAGCAGCTGCCGAGACGCTGGAGGCAGCGGAGGCTGCTGAAGGTGGCTCTGGTACCTGCTGCCTTTTGGGACGGGTGTGCTTTCCTTCTCATGCTTGCTCTTTCACCGTGTCCTAGTTCAACCTTGACGGTCTCTGAGGTGGGTTTGCTCTGGGCAGTCGTAGCCTGGAGCGGGAGTCTGACCCCCTGAGGACACTCCTGCAGGGGTTGTCGCTGCAGCCTCCTGTTGTGCTCCCGAGGTGTGCGAGGGGATGTGGCGTTCCCATCCCAGTCCATGGACGTGGCGAAGGCTGAGTGACTCTTCTGGGCTGCCGGAGCAGTTGGGGCTGACAGGCGAGAACTGGCTGTGATAGCTGTAGGTCTTCAAGCCACAGCACCAGTCTGCGTTTCAGAAATGAGGGAGGTTGAGCTGCCATCACCCCTGGAGCGCAGCTGGGGCTGGGACCAGTGCCTTGTTGGGAGGTGAGGAGGAGGAGGGAGACCTGCTAGGTGGAGCTGCCTGGAGGACTGCAGCTTGGTGCTCAGCAGCCTCGGGGTGTTATCCTGGCCCTGACCCTGTTGTAGCCTTTTGGGAAGGCGATTCCTGGGGCCCGTGATAGCCCCCAGCCTGCTCTGTCTGTGCTGTGTACTGGGGGGTCCTGCAGCTGGGCATGCTGGCCGGGATGGGACATGATGTCCACTCCTTTCTAGCATGCACTGCCCTGCTCCTGGATGGGGACAAGGGCGTCTCTTCCCTCTCATCAGCTGCTCTCTCCGGGACTGGAGCTTGCCCCAGCAACATCTCAGTCTGAGCACACAGCCTGTCCTCTTTGGCGTGGTCCCCAGCCCGGTTTGGTGGGTGTGGGCCGCTCTGCAGGCCTGCAGCTTCCTCGATCTTATCGTCTCTCTGAGAGTACCCACCTCATTGGAAAAGGAAGCAAACCCTTGCGGGAGCAGGGAAGGAGGTGCAGGGAGAGAGCTCCCCTTCCCTGTGACGCATCGCTCGAAACGAGCGCTTCAAATGTCGTCACCCGCTTTCTTGAACGAAAGTGCTGAGGCCAGGCCTCGCCCTGGCACCGTGGGATCTCCCTCAAGTATTTTGCAAATGCGGAGGACGGCCCGGTGCGGGCAGGGCCGTGGGAGCTGTTGGTGGAGTAACGCGGCTCCCACGTGACGCGGGGCTCGGCAATGCGGCGTCCTCCCTCCCCGCTCCCCGGCGAGCGGCAGCGCACCGGCGGGATGGCGGAGCTGGGTAACGTGTTGGTGCAGAGGTTACAGCCGCCTCCAGGCCACGAAGCGCCACACACCCATCGCTTTTAATTAAGAGGCTTCGTAAAGACTGTACGCTGAGTGTGTTGTATGCTGACCCATCCTTCCTGCTTCCCTCCCCTCCCCTCTCCGTGCAGGGCTTGTGGAAGATGCAAACCCCGCAGGCGAGCGAGAGCGTGTTAATTATGCTGCGAGGTGAAGGGAGGGGAGGGCCTGGCACACCTATGTCTAGTAAACACCAAGTGCAGAATAAAACACTGCCTTTTAACCCCTGGTTTGCTTGGGTTGGCCGGAGGACGGTGGTGGTGTCCAAAGCTGTCTCTCCAGCCGCTTGGAGAGGAATGTTGGTTTGCTCACACCTTGTCTGACCCCTCTCTCCTCGCCCAGAGCCCCCCGCTGGCGTGGCGCTGATGAATGGCAGCGGCCCACACGAGAGCCTCAAGGGCGAGAAGGATGCCAGGCAGAACGGTCACGAAGAGGCTGACCCGGGAGAAGACGGGAATGACCAGGAGGTCATTGTCATACAGGACACGGGATTTACCGTCAAGATCTGCGCCCCAGGGATAGAGCCCTTTTCCCTGCAGGTACCTCCTTTGCGGGCTGGGGAGGGGACTGAGGGGAGGTGGGAAGCAGTTGAGCCAGGGCACACACACAGCACTGTCACCTCAGCCACCTAGGCTGGGAAGGGGACAGGGGACTGTGTCCAGGTAGGTCCCTGTGACAGCAGTGACAGCCCAGGAAGCTCAGGCACCAGCCTGAAGATGAAGGGAACGATGCAGTCTCCACTTCCCCTCTGCAGAGAGAGCTCTGCGTGTCTCATGTGGACGGTGGCACGTGCTGCCGGATCAGGACGGGCTTTGACATGCCTCGCTGATACTCTGATTTAGCCTGATACTTCACTGAAAGCCATTTGGATGAAGTATCTCTAATTTCAGGGGGAGGCGTCTGGAGTCTGAACCGAGTGGGAAGCCTTATCTCCCCAAGACTGGCGGAGAGTGCAGTGAAATTACATCCTCTGTGGAAGTAGCTGTATCAAGCCTGGCTTTTTTCTCCTTTAAATCCCCTTGGCTCTTAGTTTTAATAGGCTAATAATAGCAGACAGCGTTGTTTACAGCAGCTTATATGTAAATGACCCTGAGTGCTCCTCGCCTGCGAGCACTGTCGGTGGTACAGGAGCAGAGCAGAGGGTAAGAGAGCAGCCCTGGGGCACAAGCCAGGGCTGTCTCTTGTGTCCCCAGAGTCGTGTGCTTGCTGGTGGTGTGCCCTGGAGATGTCCCCTGGGGGGTGTGACACTGGCATGGACAGGCCATGCTGCCCTGTGGATGCCATGTTCAATCAAGGGGAGGGAATGGCCCGTCTTCCATTTGCATCGTTTACAGCCTCACCACAGCCCCTGGGTTTCCCCACCATCTTCTTTGTTCTTTCACTGTCCTCGCTGACACCTCTCGTCTCATGCGCTTGTCTCGGCACAGTGCTGGGCTGTGACACCTCTGCATGCCCGGCCATGTGGGATGGAGCTGGGTTGGCCAGCACTGCCAGAGTTGGCAGTGCCCTCCCAGCAGGGCAGTGGGCTCCCCGGGGATGTAGAGCTAGAGTCTGCCTTTCCAAGCTTGGGGAGGTACAAAAGGTGCTCGGTTCTGCAGCAAGGGGCCAAATTCTGGCAAGAACATGTGTGAGGACTGAGAATAACTGGTTCTTCCCTTCTTAAGGTCTCTCCTCAAGAGATGGTTCAAGAGATCCACCAAGTTTTGATGGACCGCGAGGATACCTGCCATCGGACGTGCTTCTCCCTGCAGCTGGATGGCAACGTCCTCGATAACTTCGCTGAGCTGAAAACTATTGAGGGGCTGCAGGAGGGCTCGCTGCTGAAGGTGGTAGAAGGCAAGTTCCTTCAGACTTTGGGAGGGAAGGAGTGAGGGTTTTGTAGGGAGGAGGTTTGCCAGCTGGCAGCCCTTTCCTGCAGTTCCTTTTTGAGACCTGTGTGCCAAAGCACCCGTGTAATTCCAGTTTCTTTCCTCCCTTTTTGCTCATCAGAGCCATACACAGTGCGAGAGGCCAGGATACACGTGCGTCACATTCGGGACCTTCTGAAGAGTCTCGACCCATCGGATGCTTTCAATGGTGTGGACTGTAATTCATTGTCCTTCCTGAGCGTCTTCACTGAAGGAGACCTGGGAGGTACGGGGCAAAAACACGTCTCTGTTGTGGCCGGTGTTCTCGTTCCCCTGACTCCTTGCTTTGTTCAAACACGTCATAACAATCTGTCCCACGTCCTTCAGGAGTGCAGAGAAACATTGGGAGCACTTCTGCATTCCTCCTTGAGTCATTACCAGAGGAGGGGATGCTGTGTCTTCCAGCACTGACCTTCTCTCTCTGCCCGTTCTAGACAGCGGCAAAAGGAAGAAGAAAGGTACCGAAATGGAACAAATCGACTGCACCCCCCCTGAACATATCCTGCCAGGTAGCAAAGAGAGACCCCTGTGTGCCCTTCAGCCCCAGAACAGAGACTGGAAGGTAGAGTTCTCCTGTGTCATTAAAACAGCTCGTTCCTTGCAGCAAACTGGTGCTCGGGGATTGGAAGCTGCACTGGAGTGGACTTTGGGATTTGCTCTGCTTGATGCTTAGTGAGCGCAGCACAGCGCGGCTCGGCCGAAGGAGTAAAGTCCAAGAGCTTGTCTGCAAACACTGGCCACCACGTGTGGCCACCTGCAGAGTGTAAAATGGCCACTGCCGATGGGAGGGTTGGCAGGGAAGGGAGGGCAGCGTTTCTCTGCAAAGTCCTGGAGACAGACAGGATCTGCAGATCCCTACAAATTACCCTGAGCTTTCCCATGCCCTCCCACTGGGATTCCGGTTTGGAAGCTGCCGTGTGAAAACCAGTACAGCAAGAAATCCGTGCCTTGTGCAGCCCAAAGGCCCAGGGTGCCTGCTTTCTCCCGTGTCTTACGGTGTGAAGGGCAGCCAAGTGAGATGAAGGCCAGAGCAGTGGACTGCAAACGGCCGGAGGAAGGCTGTGCTCTTGGGACCGGGTTCTTTATTGTGAGCTGGGTCTGTAGGAGCATGGGGGTGGCCGGTAAAAGGAGTCTGACCTGTACATGGAATGGCTCTGTAACTGAAGGGAAGGAATTCCTGCTGACAGGACTTGTGTTGTGTTCTTTGGTAGCCTTTGCAGTGCCTCAAGGTATTGACGATGAGCGGCTGGAACCCTCCCCCCGGTAACCGCAAGATGCACGGGGACCTCATGTATTTGTACGTCATCACGGTGGAGGATCGGCACGTCAGTGTCACCGCGTCCACGCGAGGATTTTACTTGAATCAGTGAGTTAACTGGGTGTCCTCCTGCCCTGCCCTGCGGTCGGGAGCTTGCCACGGCCAACTGGAAAAGAACTCGCCAACAAACAACTTTTTTTTTTTCGGTGGAAAATATCCTATTTTAATTCACTGCTTGCATGGGTTTGTAGGAGTTGCTCTACTGGATTGGGCTGTTCAGTTATGCCTGGTGCCATTCTTCACAGTGGATAAATGCCTGATGCTTTAGGGGAAGTTTAAACCATCTCATAATGCCATCAGCTAATTAGAGCATTTTGAGTTGGGAGCGAATTCCTTCCTGACCACTGCAACTGTCTCACTTTGCCCTGAAGCGAAACCACAGCCTGCCAGAGCTTCCAGAGCTGGGCACACGTTCCTCTTGGGTGGGGTTTGCTGGGTTTGTCCTTTTAATAGTTCCTATCAGAGTCTGTTCAAGTGCCCATCCCTAGCCCCCACCCATCAGAACAGCTTTGAGAGAGCTACAGGGTCCATCCAGCCCAGCAGCCTCTAACACAGGCCTGTTGAGTCGGGGATGGACAGGAGAGAACTTCAGAGCTACAAACCCTGCTCTACCTGAGCAGCCACTGGCTCAGAAACACCTCTGGGTGGCCTTGATCCCACAGTCCAAATAATTGCCCGGGCAACCGTAACCTCATGTTTGAAATACAGTTTTGATTGACAGAAGGAGAATGAAGCTGCCTGAAGAAAGGGACATCTTAAAATATAGATGATAAAACTCAAGCACTTTTCCACCTTCTGTCTCATTCCAAACAGAAGTGCTCTGTGTTAAACTGGCTCCTGGAAGGAATAATTTGTAATCCACTGTTTTCCCTCAGA
This sequence comes from Jacana jacana, assembly GCA_013400555.1. NCBI lineage: Eukaryota > Metazoa > Chordata > Aves > Charadriiformes > Jacanidae > Jacana > Jacana jacana. The sequence goes on from VZTM01020228.1 coordinate 401,359, forward strand.
TCTGTAAAAATAAGTGTTATGAGTCTGAGGGTGCACAGGTGAGTGCAGGACCCAGGAGACCGAGTGGCACGAGTGTGAAACAAGTGGCCTTTTTTGAGTTTGGCAAAAAGTGACCCAGAGCAGGGACCTGTCAGTGTGTTCTTGGCATTTTGAGGGGCACCAACTGGTTGGTGTAGCTGGAGCCATTGCTGCTGGGTTCTCTGCTGAGCAGAGGCCCTCCTGGTGTGTTTGAGAAGCTCTGTGAAATCACCTCTGCCCAGCTCTAGAAGCATAAGCCTTTCTGGAAGCTGAAGAAGGTCTAAATTCAATATCCTGTGGAATCCATCGGGGCCCAGGTGTGGGTTAGGAGCTGTGTCACATGGAGAGACAGGAGAGGGCTCCTCTCTCTGCACATGCACCATCTGGTCTCTGTTTTCAGGCAAGGCCAGCAGGTCTCCCATGCAGGGCGTGTATGGAAAGCTCTCGTTCGTGTACCATGTCCCTAGGGTATTGGAAGTCTCACCTATGACAACGGCTTGTGACCTTAGTTTGTATTGTTTTTTTTCCTCTTGCAGGTCTACTGCATACAACTTCAATCCCAAACCTGCAAACCCCAGTTTTCTCAGTCATTCCTTGGTGGAACTACTTAACCAGATCAGCCCTACCTTCAAAAAAAACTTCTCTGCTCTGCAGAAGAAACGGTAGCAGCACCTTTTCCTCTCTCCTTGCCCTGAGTGGTCTGTTGTGGAGTTTCAGCTGGTTCTGTGGGAGCTGGGTGCTGCCCTGATGCCGCAGGGAGTGCAGGGCTTTCTCTGAGCTCATGTAGTGGTGGGGTGGCTGGAACTGCACAGTGAGGGCTTCGAAACCTTGATTAAGTGCCACAGCAGCATCCCAATGTGACTTGCTTTCCCCCAGGAGAAATGGGGAGGTGCCCTCGAGGCATGGAGCTGGTGTGACTTGTCCCCTGTTCAGCACAGCAGTCCTGGAGCCCAGTGGAAGCCCAGTGCCCATCCTCACCCACTGGATGGTGTCTCTTGTGGCTGAAGCTCCCTGGTGACTCTTGCTGACAGCCCGTAGATCTGCAGATATCTTTAGGTTCTGCCTAAAGCAAAGGGTGGGGGGATGAGAGCTTTCCATTGCTGTGGGAGTATCAGTTGTGGGGCTTACCCAGAGCTCAGCGTGCTCTCTCCCCACAGTGGGGCAGCTTGTGCAGTGGGAGGAAGCCCGGAGGTGGGCTGCAGTGTCTGCACATGGGAAACTGCAGAGATGTGGGGTCCCCTTGCTGAGGCTGCACGTTGGCTTTGTGCCTCCTGGGAGACCTGGTGGCCTCCTAGCTAGCCAGGTGGCAAAGAGCTCACGTGGAGCATGGCCACATGCTGCACTGGGCTGGTAACCAGAGGCACTTCCCTGAATGGAGCATAAAATATTGGGGAAAGTAACACACGAGAGCTTTGTGTAAGCTTACACTGGAGAGAGAATAATTATTTTAAACATGCCTGTGCATGTTCAGTTTCTCTAATGTCCTCTAGCTCCTCTAATCACAACAAAAAACCCCAAACAATAATGTATTGTTTTATTCTCCTGCCCTTGCTGCAGGGAGCGTTTATTCTGCTCCAGGACAGTGGGTCCTGTGCAACAGCCTGTCACTCTTTAGAGCCCACTTAATGAACTGCCTCTGCTCAGCAGGGTGCAAATCGACAGGCACATTGTGTGGCTTTCAGGAGCTCTGCTTCTGCTCTCATTAAGAAGATGAAAGTGACACTAGACAAGGGCTGGAAATTAGCAGTGGCCTCCAGCCACCGCTGTGGCTATCTGGCCATTTAAAAATGATTATACTGGAGTGCTTCTTGGGCCAGGAGTAAACACAGATGAGGCTGCAGCACCTGCTGGGAGCAGACAGGTTACACAGGAGGCCTTTGGGTGAAGCTTGGTTTCTCACTTCGTTAGCGGGTGGTGCTGTGGACTGGTTTTGTAGTGCAACCCAGATGGGCTGGTGTGAGAGCTGAGGGCCAGGGGTGGCCAGCTGGGGGTGGGCAACCTCCCCCTCCGAATGCAGAGGGTGATGGGGATCTCTGGCAGCAGGACTGGGGAAGGAGGGACAGGGAGAGCCCAGGTAACTGCAGGCTGCCCTTGACTGAGAGACGCTGCCCCTGCTAGTCAGCCACCAGGGATACAGCACTTGTGAAATGCAAGCCCACTGTGCTGCTCCAGAGGGCTGGCCTTGTTCTGCTCTGTCAGAAGCTGGTGTTGCAGCAGAGGGAAAATTCTCTAGAGTAGAATTCTCTAGAGTAAAATTGGCCACTTTGCAGTGTGCTGGCTAGTGAAACCTGAAAATGTCTGATTGTTTTCACTCCTAAACCAGGGTTCAGAGACACCCCTTTGAGAGGATAGCCACTCCTTTCCAAGTGTACAGCTGGACAGCCCCGCAAGCAGAGCACGCCATGGACTGTGTCCGGGCAGAAGATGCTTATACTTCGAGACTGGGCTATGAAGAGCACATCCCTGGACAGGTATCGGTCTTGCTTTGCCTGAGAACGCTGGCAAGAGCTTTGCTGCCAGCTGCACTGGGAACAGATTTTAACAAGTAGACCTCTGGTACCTGGGGAAGGGTTTTGCCCATCAAGGAGCAGCTTGTGAGAGTCCTTGTTCTTGACAGTGCCCTTGACCACAGGGGCTGTGCTGCTCCCCCTGCGACTCCCTGAGCACGGAAAGCTCTGAGAGGAGCATCTTCTGCTGGGGTGTGTGCAAATGCCACCTGCCTGCTCCAGACCCCACTGCACAGAAGGCAGAGCACCCCTCCACACCAGTCGGGCCTGGAGCAGCTCTTGGGTCTCTGAGCAATCTATGCCAGATGTTTCCCTTGCAGCTTTGTAGCATAAAGTCTTGTGGGCAGCGAGCGGTGCGGGGCTCTAACGGCTGCCCATGGGTGGCCACTTTGCAGTGTGCTGGCTAGTGAAACCTACGCTGTGCTCCTCCAGCACTGCAGAAGCTGGGCTAGTGTAAGATCTGTCCCAAACTACCCTTGAATAAAATCCACTCCTGAGGAGTGTTCCTTCCCGCCGCCGATTCCTTCCCTCTGAACTCCGTGGCAGCCCGAATCCTTGCCCCTTCCCCTCCCTTCTCTCACAAAATGCCTCACAAAGCAGAAACGCTGCCTCGGCAGCCCCTTCCTACACAACGTGTTGCTTCCCACGAGGCTTTGACTCTTTCAGACCAGAGACTGGAACGAGGAGCTGCAGACCACGCGGGAGCTGCCGCGCAAGAACCTGCCTGAGAGGCTGCTGAGAGAACGAGCCATTTTCAAGGTACCTTGGGCTGTGGAGGCAACTGCTCACACAGCTCCTTCTCTGCTGCCCGTGTCCCATCTGGGCTCTTCACCTGGGCTATGCTTTAGAAACTGCTGGAGGAGGATCCCTGTTTGTAAGCTCTTGGTCTTGTTCTCTCTCGTGTGTTTGCTTTCTGTCCCCAGCCCCGCGGGGAGCAGCGGTGCTCCCTGACCCCGTGTCTCCCTGCTGACCTCGAGGCAGCCACCTCTTTGTCTTCTGCTCTTCTCTCTGATCCTGTTCCTCCTTCGAGTGGGTGGAACAGGAGGAGGGGGGACACACACCTAAGCTCCCCTCTGCAGAGAGCTTATGTGTCTGAGCCAAGCTGATCCCCGCTGTCCTGGCTGCGGGAGCTTGTAGCTAGGCCACTACCCAGGCTCATAAAAGTAGAAGCCAGCTGACCTGCCCGCTGGAAGGCCATCAGGAGGGGAATGAAGGAGAAATTTGCAGGGAGCTTTGAGAAGAGGTGTTGGGAGGGTGGGAGCCCTTTCTCACCCAGCTTTCTCTCCATCTCCCTCTAGGTTCACAGTGACTTCACAGCAGCAGCAACGAGAGGGGCTATGGCTGTCATTGATGGCAACGTCATGGCCATCAACCCCAGTGAGGAGACCAAGATGCAGATGTTCATCTGGAACAACATTTTCTTCAGCCTGGGCTTTGACGTCCGTGACCATTACAAAGACTTTGGGGGAGATGTTGCTGCTTACGTAGCTCCTACCAACGATCTCAATGGTGTGCGGACCTATAACGCTGTGGATGTAGAAGGGCTGTACACACTGGGGACTGTGGTGGTGGATTACAGAGGTTACAGAGTGACAGCTCAGTCTATTATTCCTGGCATCTTGGAACGGGAGCAGGAACAGAGTGTCATCTATGGGTCAATAGACTTTGGCAAGACAGTCGTCTCGCACCCCAAGTACCTGGAGCTGCTGGAGAAGACCAGCAGGCCGCTGAAGATCCAGAAGCACAAAGTCCTCAATGACAAGAACGAGGAGGTAGAGCTGTGCTCCTCAGTGGAGTGCAAAGGCATCATTGGCAACGACGGGCGTCACTACATCCTGGACCTGCTCCGTACTTTCCCTCCAGATCTCAACTTCCTGCCCGTGGAAGGGGAGGAGATGCCAGAAGAATGTAAGAAAATGGGGTTCCCCAAGCAGCACAGACACAAGCTTTGCTGTCTGCGGCAAGAGCTTGTTGATGCCTTTGTAGAACACAGGTGAGCTGAGTTCTTCCCCTTCCTCCTGCAGCTGTAACGGTCCACCTCGGGACCATGGTGTGTTGTCCCTGGGACACCATGACAGGGTGCCCAGAAGTGAGCAGCTCATTGCCCCATTGCTTGATTGTGCAGGTGCAATTATAGACATTTAATTAACGAGGGGTGGAAAGAGTAGGGGCTCTGACAGGGTTACAGGGAGCCTGGGAGGGAGGTGGTTTGTGTTTTAGTCTCCACATCTGGTTTTGTTGTTTCCTCTGCAGACGTGTAGAAGTTCCTCTTTCCCTGCTGATACCTGGTGTGCTTGATGGGAAGGGAAGGGAAGGCTTCTCCAGGCTCTCTGGGTGTCTTGAATGCTGCCTTTGTTATTCCTAGAGGCTGAAAAAAGTTACTGTGGGAAGTGCTGGAGGCACTGTTGTGGTGGGGTGTGTTGGCATTTGGGCTCACTCAGCAGCGCAGGTGGGGAAATGGGAGTGCTGGGAGCAGGAGAAGTGGAAGTGGTGTGGTGCTGGGGAAGTTACTGGTGTGGAGAGGTGCTGGTGCTCTGCTGTGGCAGATGGTCACAGCTTGTGCTCCACTCTCCGGAGCTGACAGGAGCCCTGAGCGCCGAGCAACCAGTTCTGCCCGTCTGGTTCTGCCACGTGTCTGCAGGCCAGCTTTGCCGTGTCCCGGGAGAGCTGCCAGACCAGCAGCCTGAGGACCCTGGCCGTGGGGTGCTGCTGCTGCTCCTTGGCCAGCAGAGGCTGGGCCTCTCCTAAGGTCTCCTGGCAAAACTGCTGCGGGTTTGGGTTGGAGGAGCCCCAGGAGAGTCCTCCCGAGCTGTCTGCTGGGGTGTGTGTGGAAGGCAATTCATAACCACTGCAAGATCAGTTTCCTGTTGTGATGGGTAATGAAAACCCACTGGTTTTTTTTTCCTCACTTCTTCCAATAAATGAGCTTGCTCTCCTTTGATATTTTTTTTTGGAAAGCTCCTGGGAAGAGGGTGTACATCCTGCCTTTCCCAGGGAAGCCGGGTGGTCTATAGCGCTAATCTGTGAGGTGTTTCCCTTGCAGTGATCCCTCCTGTTCCTGATCCCTGATCCCTCCTGATCCCACCACCTCCGGGTGATCCCCCAGAGTCCCCTGCTGTGCTGAACCCCTGCCTCCCTCTGCCGCAGGTACCTGTTGTTCATGAAGCTGGCTGCGCTGCAGCTGATGCAGCAGAAGGCCAACAAGCAGGAGAGCTCCGGCGCGCTGGAAAATGGCGCCTCTCCGGAGAACGGGGCTGCGGAGAGCGAGAAGGCTGAGTCAGAGGACGGTAAAATAGACGATAACGTGACTGGACTTGATCAGGTGAAAGAGCTTGCTGAGACCATTGCATCTGATGATGGAACAGGTATTTCCTCCTCCTCGGGAGCAGCCCAGGCCGCCTGCCCTGGCTGCTGGGCTGTCGCTGGTGGGAGCGGTGCCAGCCTGGGGGTGTCAGGGTGACTGTTTGTTGTTAAAGCGGGACAAGCGCTGGCTGCCTCTGTCGATATCATCCTGCCTCTTGGCACAGAGCTGTTCACACACGCATGGATTAGTCACCCTGGGGGCCGGTTGGGTCGGTGGGCAAGTGTCTCTGGCTGCCCTGAGCCCAGCAGCTCTGCCGCAGGAGGGGCGGCCTGGCCGGCTCCCTGGCCTCGGGGCAGCAGGGGAGCCTGGAGCTCGGTGTGGGTGGGTGGGAGCCGGGGCCGGGCTGGGGGGAGCAGTGCAGACTGCTTTGGGAGCCCCGGGCTCACGTCTCTGAGTCGCTGCGCTTGGGGGGTGGCGGTCCATGGTGTTTTCTGGGTCGTTTCATGGGCTCTTGTTCAGACTCTGCGCTTTGCAGCCATCCTCCTGCCCAAATGTCCTACAACTGATGGGCTTTAGGATGGGGTTCTGCAGAACGGGCCATCATTGCTGCTTTTAATAGCAAAACTTTTCTCTTAATTCAGTAGCTAAGCTTGTCACCCTCTGCAACCCACAGTCATTCGTGTTCTGTTTTCCTCCCTGCTGCAGTGGACCCCAAAAGCAGAGAAGTGATCCGAAACGCTTGCAAGGCCGTGGGCTCCATTAGCGACACGTCGTTTGACATCCGGTTTAACCCAGATATTTTCTCACCGGGTACGTGGAGAAGGGGCTGGATTCAGTCCTCCCTCAGGACAGATACTTGTTTTCTGTAGCTGGGAACGTTGCTGGCTTTTGGCCGGGGCACGGGGCAGGGCTGTTGGGGAAGCACAAAGGCAGAGGAAAGGGAAAGGGGAGTGATTGATGGCGATGTTCGAGCCACCGAACGCCAGGCAGCGAGCTCTCCCTCCCGCTGCGTGGGGGGAGGCCCAGACTGCTGCCAGGAACGTCCCTGCCATCTCCCTGTGCCCCAGCTGCTAGACCACAGGAAGAGGAGCAGAGGGAGGGGGGAAAAAAAGGTCAATTTGATCCTAAAGTAGTAGTTTACTCCAAAAACAGCGGTTGCAGCTGGACAGCTGATGTTGGATCCGGAGTGGTGTGGCAGGGTTGCCTTTAGTAAGGTTATGGTAAGCGGGTCACAGCGCCCTTTCAAACACCTGCATCGGTCGTGGGCGTTGGATGCAGCTTTCCAGGGCTGGAATTGGTATGTTTTCTTGGGGAATGCAGAAGGAGCTGGCAGGGAGTTTCTGGGGGTGGATGCCAAGGCTGTGCACGTGCAGATCGCAGGGGAATGGCCCTATCGTTGAATTTAGCTTGGAATAAATGTGCCAGGAGGAGGACGTGTTCTGAAGGCCCCGGCACCGTCGGGGGCTGGTACGGGTTAGTGCTTTGGCACCGGCTTTGCAGCTGGAACTTCAAACACTTCGGTTTGGGTGGGCGAAAGCAAAAGGCTCCGAGTTCCCAGCATTTGCTGGTCCATCTGCAGAAGTGTTCCTCTGCTCCAGTGTCACCAGCTGACTCTTCCAGTGACACTGGAAGTGCGCACAGCACTTTGCAATATGTAGAATGCAGCAGATAAAGAGCAGAATTTGGGCTTTCAAAAGCTGCATTAAGAAAGAACGTGCGGGGGCGGGGGCAGCAGAGCTGCTAACCCAGCACAGCCCCGGATGCCCTTCCCACTGAAACGTGTTGTGCAGCAGATGAGTTTTGGAAGAAGCATCTTTAATTCCAGGGAGATGATCAATTTAACTTTTCACCTGCCCTTACTGTACCCTTTTTGTGTATTCCCTGTTTCTTCTGTGAGCTGGTGTGTTCCATGACTTTCCCTTTTCCTCTCCTAGGTGTTCGTTTTCCTGAGTCTAGCAAGGAGGAGGTGCAGGATCAGAAGCAGTTGCTGAAGGACGCTGCTGCCTTCCTGCTGTCCTGCCAGATCCCAGGCTTGGTAAGGAGCTGAGGGCCAGCAGCCGTGTCCCTGCTTGCCTCCAGCCCAGCTGCTCTGAGGAAGTGCTGAGAGGGGACACGCCAATTCAGCACCCAGTTCTCCTGCAGGGAGTCCTGGCCGCCTCCCCTCCGCCCAGTGCAAGCACAAAAGGGGTTCTCAGTTTCCCACCTTAACATGATGGCACAATTTTCCCACCTCAATCCAACAATGAATTTTTGGCACCAGCAATTAACAGCTATTGCTAAGAGTTTGGGACACTGAGGACCACGTAAGTCATCCTCCCTAGCCCTGGGCATCCTGCACAGCTTACTGTATTGGCTGACCCTGATTGTGACTCAGTTGGTGATTAATAGTTTGGAGTGAACAGGGAAATTGTTCTTACTAATGTCTATTGTAAAAACTCCCTCTGTAAGTCTTGAGCACTCTGGATGCTTATCCATGCACCTGGCTCCCCGAAGAAATGCCAGCTTTTCCCTTCTCAAGGTGCTCTCCAAACTGGCTGCAGGTGCATACGTTACAGCAGGCACTGTGTCCGGGAGGGCAGAACTGATGATCTCCACTCCAGGAGGTTCAGGAGTTGCTGGTCTTATGTAGGAGGGGATTTTCTGTGCTGGAAAGTTCCTTCTGAACAATGAACCCACTAGTTCCACAGTCAGCATTACCTTAAGACCAGCTGTTTAGTCTTTAAATAAAAAAAGGAGGGGGAGTGAATCAGAAAAGGGCTTGGTGAGTGTTGGCTTTACGAGGCAGCTGATGCACTGGTGTGTAAGGCCAGAATGCTGCCCGTGTGCGGGCAGGGGACAGCGGGTGCTGCGGGGACCGGCCCTCCCTGCTCTGGGTATGGGAGAGGGACTGCTGTTCCTCTGTGACGTGAGTGACGTGGCCTTATCAGCGCTGCCACACAGCCTCAAGTATATTTCTGCTTATCAGCTAAGGGTGCATGACGCCGTGTAGTCTTTTAATTGGGAATGGTTTTAGTTAGTGGCTGTGAGGCCCCCAACGAAGGGTTAACCTGCTGGTTCTGCAGGCATTAGACAAACCTGGTTCTGGTTTCCTGAGCCAGGGATCCCAAGTGCCAAGGGCTTGCCCAGGCTGCTTTGAGTGTGCAGTGTGCTGGTCTCTGCTATTTCCACCGAAAGATCCGGGGGTCACTGTGGGCCTGTGGGGTGACCCTGACCCTCAGGTAACAGAGGTGTGTGTGTGCCCAGGGTGGGGAACAGTGGTGCTGTGCTCCTGTGCTTGTGACTTAAACACCATCCCTGCAAACTGCCTCTTCTGTCACACACGCCGTTTCCCCTCCTCAGCCAGATCATTATTATTATTATTATTATTGTCATTTGAACAACTGACATTCTTTCCTTCCCCTCTGCTCTCTGTACTGAAGCTTGTGTTTCTCCCGCAGGTCAAGGACTGCCTGGATCACACGGTGCTCCCGATGGACGGGGCCACCTTGGCAGAGGCCATGCACCAGCGGGGCATCAACATGCGCTACCTGGGCAAAGTGATCACCTTCATCACCAGGACCCCTGGCCGAGCGCAGCTGGATCACGTCTTTGTAAGCACTGGGCTTAACTTCGGGCCCACAATTAAAACCCCGTCCGGCGCAATTTGCCCTGTACAGATTCCAACTTGGGCAATCGATTGCTCTGTGTAAAACTAAACAGCTTCAAGAACAGAGGAGGGAGAAGGAGCTGTAAGTGGTGGGTGGGGAACTTTGCTCCCAAATCCCCAATGGCTTTCGTGACGTGAGAGGCTTTGGGTGTCCTCTGGGATAGAGTGTTTCGGGGATGCCCGAGCGCGGTCGCGGGTGACGCACACTTGGATTTTAAGCTGTGCATTTTTTTAAGCTTCTAAGATCCCTCAGGGCTTTGGATCAGGAAGCACCATCAGAGCTGAGCTGTGCCACGCAGGGGGTGGCTGTGGTCACCGTGCCAGCTGGGGGTGCAGGGGGCTCCTCCCCAGCTCCAGGGGTGCCACCAAATGCAAGCCAGTTCTGAAGTGCAGGGTGAGGACTGGGGCACGTCCTCTGCAGATCTTGGTACGAGCCCCCCTCAAAAGGAAAGCATATTTTCCGTTGTTCTCTCCGACTGACTCTTATTTGCTGTTCTTGATTCCTTTGGGTAGAAAATAGGAATCAGCGAATTGATCACTCGATCGGCAAAACACATCTTCAAGACGTACCTCCAGGTATGATCTGCAGTCTAACCCTTGCCTCGTGTGTCCTTCCCCACAAACAGAGCTGTTTGAGTCTCTTCCCTCATTAGGAGGCTCACAGGGGTTGCCTGGCAACGGGAAGTACAATCTCATTAGCGCTAAAATAGGTCCAGGCCTGCGTGTAGGGGAAAACAAGTTCCCGCTTGAAGACGCTTTCCCAGAGAGTAACCATTCATGCTTTTCTTCCCCAGACTCCCACTCATGATGCTGAAGGCTTTTAAAAGTGAAAGCACAGCTTGTAATACCTTTTCCTCTGAAATGGGGTTGCTTTTGCCTTTTTAAAAAGCGTCTCTAATTGCACAAACACTTGTGCATCCCTGTACCTGCCCCTGCACAGCAGCACACCTCCAGCGGCAGAATCTCCGTTACACCCTCTAGTTCCTCTGTCCCGGGTGGCAGCCCAAAGCAGAGCTGTGAATTCCTGTGTGTAGGTACATGCTGATCTCTTACATCCACATCGTTCTCCCTGTGCTGGTTCCGCTTGCAAATACTGCCTTCCTCTTCCTCTCCGGGAAGGTGTCCCTGTTTCTGGTGGGACTGGATTTGTGTGGGACCCCCGGGGTCAGAGTGGTGCCTGTGTGGGGTCTTCCAGGGCTGATTTTGGTGTCTCTCTGCAGGGCGTGGAGCTGTCGGGTCTGTCTGCAGCCATCAGCCACTTCCTCAACTGCTTCCTGAGCTCCTTCCCAAATCCCATCGCCCATCTTCCAGCTGACGAGCTGGTCTCCAAGAAAAAGAATAAGAAAAGGAAAAACAGGAACCTTGGGAATGCTGATAACACTGCGTGGGCCAGCATGACCCCTCAGGAGCTTTGGAAGAACATCTGTTCAGAAGCCAAGAACTACTTTGATTTTAGTCTAGAATGGTAAGCAGAGCCAACGGCCCTCACCCGTGCTGGGACCTCACCGAACGTCTGTGGCTGCTCTTGCTCCTTCATAGGACCTGCCTTTAGATACTCCTGAGGGAGTTTTACAGCTCATAGCGGAAAGAAATCAGGCAGAGAGCGGCAGGGAGAAGTGTAACAGACCTGAAATGAGACGAAACCTGCGAGGCAAAGGAGGGAGGCAAGCAAGAGCAGGAAGGGGAACCTCCATGGTGGCGCAGAGGGGAGCAGGATGCAGGAAGCTGATGGAGTGGAGTCAAAAGATATTTGTCTGTTCAGACAGGGATTCAGGCTAAAGGGAGCTGCTGTTCCAAAAACCAGGGGCAGCTGCTGTATCGGAAACAGAGGTGGTGAAAAGGCTGCTGGAAGGTGCAGATAGTGAGTGTAGAGCTGGAAGGGTAAGCAGGGTGGCCCAAGAGAAAAGCCACGACTACCTGGCTAAATCAGAGCTTGTTCCCTCACCTCGGGGACAGCTTGTCCCTTAGCAGGAGCTGGAGGCAGGCAGGCTCTCGCCTGAGCTCTGCAGTGAGCTTTGAAGAGAACTCAGTAAGAAGTCCTGCTCATCTCTGTGAGCTTTAATAGGCCATTGGCAACAGTGGTAATGCCAGGCAGTGGTCTGGGTTAGCACCCATGCTGGAGGGGTCTCCCAGGCAAAGACTTACCTGGAGCTGAAGCTTGTGTCTGCTTTTTGCAGTGAAAACGCTGACCAAGCAGCTGAAGTGTATAATCTACAGAAAATCACCCTGCTTCGTGAAATCTCCCTCAAAACTGGAGTCCAGGTAAGATCCAGGTCACCCCTCCCTTTCCCAGCATGTCCTGTCCTGAGAACCAGGAGGAGCAAGCACAGGAGGGGACGGCCCTTCGGCCACACTGCCAGTCCCTGAGGGTCTCTGGGGAGTTAGCGTTGGGTACAGGTTCCAGCCCTGGGGACAGATATTTCTAGTCCCTGTCCTTTTTAGGATGAACTCCCTGTGCATCTCCCCTGGGGCTGTTTGTGAATGCACAGGCAGAATTCAAGGCTCGCTGTCCCCTCTTCTTGCCAAGCACCCGTCAGGGTGGTGACCGTGACTCTTCTCGGTTCCTCTAGATCCTGCTGAAGGAGTACAACTTTGACAACAGGCACAAACCCACCTTCACAGAAGAGGATATTCTCAACATCTTCCCTGTAGTGAAGCACGTCAACCCCAAAGCCTCCGATGCTTTCCACTTCTTCCAGAGCGGGCAAGCAAAGGTTCAGCAAGGTATGGACCCCACTGCCTCCACCTCTGGGGGTGACTGCTGGTCCAAGGGGCAGCAGGGCAGACCACACTCCCACCCACTCCCTTATGCTGGAGAATCTTGGTCTCCGAGACCATCTGAAACACCCTCAGGGCAGTGCTTCCCTTCTCCTGGGTCTCAGTCCTTACACCGGGCGGTGGCCTGTGGCTGTGTACCCCCTGTCCTCGCTTTGTGGGCAGCGTGTTCCTCCAGCCGTGTGAGGGTTGTTTAACATACATACACCTAGGAATATAACTCTTTTTTTCAGGTTTCTTGAAGGAGGGCTGTGAGCTCATCAACGAAGCCTTAAACTTGTTCAACAATGTGTATGGTGCTATGCATGTTGAAATCTGTGCCTGCCTGAGGCTGCTGGCGCGTCTCAACTATATCATGGGGGATTATTCAGAGGTGAGGGGGGCTGTTTCGTCCTCTCCTTCCTTCTCTGTGCCTCCTTGCTCAACTGCGTGGCACCGTGTGACTCGTTCCTGGGTCTTCTGTTCTCTTTAGGCCTTAAGTAATCAGCAGAAAGCGGTGCTAATGAGCGAGAGGGTCCTGGGTATCGAGCATCCCAACACGATTCAAGAATACGTGAGTACCGGGTGCGGGGGGAGCTCAGCACCTCCTGTGTCTTCCCGCAGTCTGGGAGCCTAAATTCTTGCCTGCACCCTGAGAACAGTCACAGAACAGTCACAGTTCTCCTTCCCTATGCCCAGGATCTTCCACTTCCACCATAAGTTTCGTAGCTTTCCATTTTGTAACCTGAATACTTAAGTGTTGGCATCATAAAGATCCTGCAGTATTTGTCCTGCTTAGTCGAGAATTTTGGGGGATTTGTCTGCTGAATATTTATTTATATTCATGAATTCTGCTGGATTTAGCCCTGGGCTTATGTAAAAAATGAAGGAAGAGTAAGAATCCCCCCCAAAAGTGATATCAGAGTATCACCTACACAGGGGTCAGTCCTGAAATACTCCTTGAGGTGTGTATGAGAGGCTGAAATGAAGGACTTCATAGAATCGTGGAATGGTCCAGGCTGGAAGGGACCTCTGGGGTCATCCAGTCCCCACAGTCAGCAGGGACACCCCCAACCAGACCAGCTTGCCCAGGGCCTCCTCGAGTCTCACCTTCAGCTTCCTCAGCACTGTGTCTCGTGCAGTTCCTCAGCGGAGCTGTAAATGGCCAGCAGACCCGGGCTCTTCCGAGTGGGCAACCCTTGTTGACCTTTTATCGGTGTGCAGCTGAGGGAAGGAGAGGCTGGTTTGCCTTACAGAGAGGTGAGTGAAAGCCCTTGATGCTGGGTTACTTCTTCTGTTACAGATGCACCTCGCTTTGTACTGCTTCGCCAACAGCCAGCTCTCCACGGCGCTGAACCTACTTTACCGCGCACGCTACCTCATGCTCCTGGTGTTTGGGGAGGATCACCCAGAAATGGCACTCTTAGATGTAAGTAAGCTCTTGCAGCCTTCGAGTTTCTAAGCTCCAAGAAGCCTCTTGGCCTGTAAAATGCCCGTAGCACTGGCTGTTCACAAGAAACATCCAGGCACTGCTTTTTCCTCCTGGGTCACTGCCCGGTAGCGCTCTTGGAAGGGAACAAAGGAGTTGGACTCCAGCTGGGAAGGTCACCTCCTGTGGCTGGAGCTCTGGAGACGTGGGCTCAAGAGCCTCTAATCCCTGGGGCAAATTCCTTCATTTAGCTCATTCTTGCTGCCCTTGCATGAAATGGGCAGAGTTCCTTCTCTCCCTTGTGTGGGGAGAGCTCCCTTGGGGAAGAACGGTCTCCTGGGGCGTTACATCTACAGAGAGACCCGCTGGGGACTGGGGGCTGCCGCAGCCTCTTCAGCAGTGAAACACCTCTGGTCTCGGTATTTCCAAAGCAGTAAATGTGCAGTTTGAATTTGCCCTTCTGACTGCCTGCTTCTCTGTGCAGAACAACATCGGCCTGGTGCTCCACGGGGTGATGGAGTACGACCTGTCCCTCCGGTTCCTGGAGAACGCGCTGGCCATCAGCTCCAAGTACCACGGCTCCAAGTCTTTGAAAGTTGCACTAAGGTGAGGCCGGGAGGAGTCACCCCAGTTAGAGAGCGAGTGCATCCACCCTGTGGGAGGGTTCTCATTCAGCTGTGCCCAGCTGTGCCCTGTTAAACCATCAGGGCTCCCCAGCAGTGCTGGGCTGCTGAGTCAAGGTCTCGGTGCAGCATCCGCGTCTGATCCCTTGTTGTGCCGTAACGCCGGTCACCCCAGCAATCTGTCTCATTGAGATGAGCTCGGTCCTTGTGGGCTCTCAGCAGCAAGACCTCTTTGGGAAGCGAAGGCTGGAGAGCAAAAGGCTAATGGAATTACATGGGGAGACTGGGATGAGGCATAAACACTCCTGTTTAATTGTTTCAGCCCTGGGGGAGCCATCTCTGAGAAGCGTATAATTTGCTTTTGTCCTTTACCATAAAGCCTTGTATTTGAATAAAATACTGAGCAGCTTCTGGGTGTTTCCAGTGGGGCTGTGAGTGGTCGGCTCCTTCAGGATCTGCTCTAGATGCCCAGGGCTCCTCAGGGCCGCATGCCTTGTCCTTGAATGCAAAACTGGCTCACTCTCACCCGAGCAGTGGCCTCTCCTAATTACCGCTACCACATTGCAACCCATCTGCTCCTCGTCAGGGCGAAAATAAATCTTATTAAGCACCCACAAGAGCCTGGTTTGGTTTCCAGCAGTTGATGGATTTGTGTTCTGCAGAAAGCATCTTGCCTTCCCTCGGCAGCGCTGGGATGCTTGATGAGAGTCATCGCCTTCCCACAGAGTCATTCTGCCAAGCCCAGGAGTCTCTTTCCATTCCAGAAACACTAAGGAAGGGAAGTCCAAGCCAGTCGGTGCTCCCCACTGGAGCGTGCCTGGGTCACCTGGGTCCCAGCTCTGCCACCGCTTTGCTTTGTTTCTCTGCGAGAAGATTCTTTACTTTTGAATAATCCAGTAATTCACACTCTTGTATTCTCAGAAGCAGAAAGCCTTCCCAGGTGCAGGAGGAAGAAAAACTCCCTGGTTCAGTCTTTTCTTCTGTAGGTCACAGCGTTTCAACAAAATCCCAGCCCGAATCAGTGCAGTTCATTCACCCCCAGACAGGGTGGGGGGAAGTCGGTACTGGGTGCTGTGTCCAGAGGCCAGTGTCTGCCTCCCTTATGCTGGTCCTAAGACTCTTAGCCCAAAGGTGGTTAAGGTGAAGTTGTGCTCGCTGTGGTGCAGAAATGTTGCTCCTTTGTTAAAGTACCTATGGCCCCTTTTTGCTCCCTCAGCCACCACTTGGTAGCCCGGGTGTACGAGAGCAAAGCGGAATTCCGGTCGGCGCTGCAGCACGAGAAGGAAGGCTACACCATCTACAAAAACCAGGTACCCGGCCAGACCCGAGCGGTTCTGCTGCAGGCCAGAGCTGCAGCTCGGCTCCGGGGGGTCTCTCTTACACACAGCTCTGAGCAGACACAGGGGAACCTTCTTCCCAGGCACGGGGCAGAATCACCAGTGACAGTTTATGCTAAGCCTTTGAACAACCCTTCTGCAAGCATGTTCTTGCTGTCCCCTGGCTCTGGACAGACACTGCTGTTGGGTGCTGTTTGGGATTGTTTAGCTTGAGGAAGAGGAGGCTGAGGGGAGACCTCATCCCTCTCTACAACTGCTTGAAAGGGCATTGTAGAGAGGTTGGTGCTGGTCTCTTCTCACGGGCAATGAGCGATAGAAGGAGAGGGAATGGCTGCAAGCTGCAGCAGGGTAGGGTTAGGCTGGACATGAGGAAAAGGTTTTTCCCAGAGAGAGTGGTCAGTCAGTGGAATCAGCTGCCCAGGGAGGGGGTGGAGTCCCCATCCCTGACTGTGTTTCAGAGTAGATTGGATGTGGTGTTGAGGGATCTGGTGTAGGGGAGAACTTGTAGAGTGGGGCTGATGGTTGGACTGGATGATCCCAAGGGTCTCTTCCAACCTGAATGATTCTATGGTGGCCCAGCCCCCCGTGCTGGCAGGGCGCCGTAAGAGCTGGTCTCTTCTTTCCACTCGTGGCACCCGCTGTCTCTCAAATGCACCCCTTTGGGGGTTGAGCTGTTTTGGGGCAGCCCGTGCTGGGACACAGTGAAACTCCCGCCGCAGCCCGGGGTCTGTCCGGACACGTCGCAGCGGCGCGGGGTGACTCAGCGCCCTCTGCCCGGCCAGGGAGCGCCGCCGGCCCCGCAGACGTGCTCCTACTTGAGGGAGATGCGTAACCTTGGTAGAACAGCTCCCAGAGGAGTTCTTGTTTGTTTGTTTTTTGAATGCCAGGGCAGGTGAAATCCAGCTCTGCTGGGTTGCTGTGGGATGCCGAGGTGGCAGAGAGGAGGAGCGTGCCCCGCTGGGGTCCTCTTCGGATTTGTAACGTTGCACCTTGGTTTTTTTTTGGGCTTAGCTTGGAGAACACCATGAAAAGACCAAAGAGAGCTCTGAGTACTTGAAATACCTGACTCAGCAAGCAGTCGCTCTTCAACGCACAATGAACGAGATCTACAAGAACGGCTCCAACGCCAACATCATGCCACTCAAGGTAACCCCACGCAGCGAGAGCAGGGGCGGGTGCTTGAAGGCAGGGGCTGGTGGCCCAGGCACTGCTGGTTGCAGACCCTCCAAGGGTGGGGTTCCCTGCAGAAGCTCAGACTCAGCACAACGTGGATGGAGCTTTTTTTTCCCCCCCCTTTATGTCCCTACAGAGCGGTTCTGGGCTCGGGCTCTCTCTCCTGAGCTCAGATGCAGGCAGCTGCATCACTGGGCACCCAGGGAGTGGGGTTGGGAGGCGCTGGGCAGTGTGGGAGCCTGGGACAGCAACGCACAGACCTGCCCTGCTGCTGACTCACTGGCTGCAGGCAGGTTGCTCAATCCAAAACCACTTTGCTTTCCTCATCCGACATAATGCTGTCATCCTTCACTGGCCGCTTTGTTCTCCTTCCAAGGGACTGGGGGAGTGGGGAGTGGAGCAGGGGGGCTTCTACATGGAGCCCTCATGGGTCAGACCCCGCTGCTTCTCTCTGCCCAGCACCTGGCTGCTCGCCCCAGCCCCTCTGAGCTGTATCTCGTGCCCACCTGGGCCCTGCTGGGCACTGGGAGCTGCCAGGGGGAAGGGGCTTCCTGCCACAGAGACCCCCTCCCCACAGCTAGGGCTGAGCAGGAGAGTGCGCTCGGGGAGGGGTGGTTTTCTGCCCCTGTGAAGAATGGGGCACAGGATTGAGAATTCACAGCAGATTAATTGGAGAGTAAGGAGCTTGAATCAAGAAAATGGTAGAGTCCAAGAAACGGTGCCCAGAGAGAGGGCTTAAAGCCAAAAAAGGGTAATACTTTACCCTTGTTACAACACTTAAGGGTGAGTGGGGAAAAAACCAACCCCACCACGATTTGAAGGGACACACACTGCAATTAACCGAGTCCCCCAGTTCAGAGGGGATGGGATGGGGCCCTCTCGATGCTGCTTCTCAGCTTAGAGGTTTAAAGAGGCAGCAAATATAAACGATACCAGCGTTACAGCTCTTGCTGTGTCAGACGAGACCTAGGGGTTCCTGAACTGTTGGCAAAGGGTGTGTGGACCCGCTTCGGAACAACGAGTTCTTCTGTCTGGGTTTGGATTCTTAAAACTATTTATATTTTTTTTTCCCCTCTTACACCATAGTTCATGGCTCCCAGTATGGCCAGTGTCCTGGAGCAGCTCAACATTATCAATGGAATTCTCTTCATTCCACTAAGGTAAGTGAGGCTGCTGGAGCCGTTCCTTCCCCGCCTCCGAGGATGGTACCCAGAGCTGGGTGCTGGCCCCAGCTGGCAGCGTCACCACTTGGAGCACTGGGACCAGCACAACTCTTCCATTTTCTTTCATTTGTTATAAATTTGTCTCCTAGACTTTTAGTTGAAAAGGGGATCGGGGTGGTGGGAAAAGATTGTCTTCTTTTAAGGTTATTAATAATCACTGATTGCAAAATTACTCACTGCCTCTGCCCCGAGTGGCCACTGCTGGTCACCTCCTGGTGCCTCCTGGTCCAAAACCAAGCAGCAGCCCCAGCCCCAGGCAGGAGCTGCAGAGACCTGGGGCCTGGGAGGTGACAGCAGTTCCAGGTCCCTGTGGCTCCCACCGCCCCTCCAGCCAGGCTAACGTCTGCTCCACTTCCCGCTTTCCCCTTCAGCCAAAAAGACTTGGAGAACCTTAAAGCAGAGGTGCAGCGGCGCCAGCAGCTCCAAGAAAGCATAAAAAGTGGTGACCAGCTGCAGCCCGAGGACAAAGCTGTGGAGGAGAAGGAGGCTGAGCCGAGCATGCCTTCTGCTGAGATCCCTGTAACACAGAGCTCTGCTTAATGTACCTCGCTTAGAAAAAAAGAGAAAAAAAAAGAAAAAAAAAAGTTTAAACCCCCCTTTTCTGAATCTGCCCCAGGGTCTGGGACTCCCCTGGAGCAGCTCCTCCTTTTTTGACAATGTTATTGCACTGGTACAATTAATACACAATGCAAAGAACTAATCTGAGAGATGTAATGTGTCTGCCTGAGCTGGTGTCTGCCCCACTGGGGAGCTGGTGTCTGCCCCACCGGGGGCTGATGGCTGGACCCCCATCCTGCTGAGCACAGCTGGGGGGGGGCAGGGAGGGGGGGGCCCTGCCTGTTCGTGTCGTGCGTGTGTGTGTGTGCAGCATCAGTGATTTCTACTTTGTACATATGGATTCCAGTTGAACTGTCCCGAGGTGTGTAACGTTTCTCAGGTCATTTTTATGTTGACTGAGGACACTGCTCTGCTAAACCAGTCCAGAACCAGTCCCACCCACCGCTCAGCGGTCTGGTACCATGTGGATTCCAAGCCAAAATGCTTTCTTTCCCCCAGTCACGCTCCCGCTCTGTGCTAAGGAAGAGGCAGCCATAACCCTCCCGCTCCGGGGGGATGTACAGCGTTTTCTACATCAGGATAGAGCCATGGGATTCCTTTCACCATTTTTTTTCTACTATTGGTTGGCAGTTTGGCAATTCAGTGGGGTTTTATAACATTCACATTCTAGTTTTCAAGGTAAAGATATAGCTAGAGAGATATATGCATAGAGAGATAGATATATATATATATAATGCTAGCCCCGGTCCCAGCTGTGCTCTGCAGCCCAGTGAGGAGGGGCCAGGGCTGGATGGCTACAAAGCGCACAAATGTCCATTGCGATGGAAACCCCAGTGCCTCGGAGAGACTGGGAACCAGCACCAAAGCAGGGCTGACCGAAAGCGATTTAGCAGGAAATCCTGGCCCCATTAAAAGTTGGGGTGTGGGTCAGGAAGGGGGTCATGGTCCTGCAGCAAGAGGGAGCTGACAGCCAGCTCCCCAGACGAATCAGACATTGCCCACAGCCTCAGGCCCCCGGGCTTTGGGGAGGGGGTGTAAATAAGCTAAAAGCTCCCACAGCACCCAAACCTCTGGCTCAGATGCTCTGAATTGACTGAGGTTGTGAGTTGCCAGGGGGGTGTCCATTGCTGGCAGTGGGTGTCACAGTGAACAAATCCCCGTGTCCCCTCTGACACACACGTCCCTGGGTGGTCAGACACGTGTGCCCTCCCCTGGCCACACCAGGCCCAAAGCAGGCGAGAGGTGGCTGCTGCAGCCACAGCGACAACGACAGAGGTGAATGTCTGTCTTTGCAAAGAGCCCAGTGCTGGCCAAAGGGGCCGGTCGCTGGCCCATTGGCCACCCTGTGCCACCAGAGTCCCGAGTGTCTGGCCCCCTCCCGCCCCCCCACCTCGTCCGTCCTGGATAGACCCTGTGCTAATTCATGTGGCTTTTACTGACCTGCTGGAGATCAAGTGCTGCCACTGCTCCGTCCCCTCTGTCCCCGTTGGGCGCTGCAGGGAGCTGTAACTGAGGGGGGGGATAAGGAAAGGGGGGGCAGCTTCCGAGCTGTGAGAGGCAACAAAGCAGGAGGCGTGCTGACTGACTGCAAAAGAATTGCTCCTATTAGAAAAAAATACTGAATTTCCTGGAAAGCAATCAATAAACTACTACAGTGCATCTTTCTACAAGCTTTTTCTTTTACTACTGTCTTTCGGTCCATTAAAAAAATAATTAAACTACTTTAGGTACCTTTATTAATTGGTTTGCCTGCCAAAAACCCCAGGAAAGACCAGGTTTGGCTCAGCAGGAGCCAGCCCACAACCATCCTGCGGGGCTCAGAGCCCAGTGAAGTCCCCTCTGCCCACACGTACCTGCTCCCTGTGCCCAGCACACCCCGCTCCTGCCCGGGGCTGGGGTGCAGCTGGGCTGGTTGAGGGGCAGGGTCTGCGCTGTGGCCTCTGGGGACGTCCAGGAAGGGGCTGTGGTCACTGGGCCCTTTTGCCTCCGCTCTGTGCCCCTTCTTCCTCTAACAAAGCGCCCCCCCCCGGGCAAGGAATGGCCTCCAGCCCATCGGTGATGAAAGGTGGCAGAAGCACAAGGCCAGCACCCCAAACCCCGGGGAAGCGGGTACCACCCTCGTCTGGCACCAGCTGCGTCCAAACCGCTGTGCCTGCAGGGAGAGGAGCCACTTCTCTGATGGAAACCATCAGCGATCCTGAAGGAGGCACTTTTAGGAACACATTATCTTTGTCCTCCTTTCCCGAGGGGTGTCCAAGCCCCACCACACACCAGACACCACCAACACTTGCTCTGAAAGACAGAGACCGAACCTTCGCTGCACTGGGTGCCTGTCCTGGGCAGTGCCACACTGACCCACACCGGGAATTTCTCTGCACACTCAGCCCTCCCTGCTGCCCCCACAGAGCCCCCAACAGTGCTGGGACACAAGGAGACAAGGGGTGGGGGGCTCATGCCAGCCCCCGGTGGAACTGCCCACTGCCAGGCGCATTCGACACCCTGGTACCCCCTTGGCAAATGCACAGGTTTTCCTTCCAAACCCACTCCCTGACACCATCTCCAGACCCTTTTGGGGTCACACACTCCTTCTCCCAGCTGGGCCGGGGGGTCAGACTCACACCCAACCTCTGGCACCACCCAAACTCAGCTGGTTTTGCAAACCAAAGTCACCAAAAGCACCCACACCCCCCGATCTGCTACCACCGAGCAGGATGCTTCCACAGAGGGTGGCTGGAAGGAGCCTGGTTCTCCTTCTCTCCCCACATCGAGGTGACAGCCACGTCCCTGCCCTGGCCCACCCCCCCATGATCACCCACTGGCCCATTCACAAGCAGCTCCCAGCAAGGAAGGTCAGACCATGGGGAAAAAGTCTTACCCCACACACTGACTGGCATCACTGTGCAAACAACTTCCCAGAGCCACTGGGTGCCCCAGGCTCCCCTCTGCCCCCCCAGATCCAGTGGGCTCAGCCCCCAGCGCACCAAGGGAGGTAACAGTGAGCGGGACGCTGTCAGCTCAGCTGGGAACCCAGGCTCAAGGTAAAGGGAAAAACACCCCACAAAAATCCCCAAGAAAGCAGAAGAGGGCCAAGCCAGCTCTGGGGTGGGAGCAGGCAGGGTGGCGGCTGCCCTCCTGCCCCCAACTCAGCATCCCCACGCTCCCAGGGGTGGGAATCCCACCCTGCAGCACCCCCACACCGACAGCAGGCTCCCACCCAGCACCCCACAGACCCCCCCAGGGAGACCCGGCGGTGATGGTTGGACCGGGTGATCCAAGGTCCCTTCTGCCCCGACACCACTGTGGTCCATGACTCACCCAGCTCCGCAGCCGCTGCTCTGCCGCCGCCCCAGGAACGCTGCTCCTCCAGCCCAGACCCGGAACCAGCCTCAGAAACAGGCTCCAGTTCTCATAAAAAACCCCTCACTTGGCCTCCTTCACCCAGGAGAAGCCCCGGCCCCTCTGACTGTCACCAACTGCCACCAACTGCCACCAACGGCCACCAACTGCCACCAACGGCCCCCAACTGCCACCAACGGCCCCCAACTGCCACCAACGGCCCCAAAGCGGCCTCAGGGCTCCTCAGGCCCGCGCAAGTTACAGTGAACCTGGATAAAATCAGGTGTGGAGCAAAATCTGAAGGGTGAAACACCAATAGCTTTTTTCAAAATAGTTTTAATTCTTGCATCCAAGGAAACAAACCCACGTCTAGTTTTATATGCATTTAATAGTTTACCAATCGGTACAATAAGATTTTTTTAATATGCAGAAAACATGAATAAATTTTGTTTTACACAGTCTGAGAGCAACAAATCTTACTGTAAAACACAGAGCAGTATTATATACATTCCTTTACCGATTTTTTTTGCTTTTTTTTTTTTCTTTTAATTAAATTGTGTCAATAGCTTCAGTTAACTCCTACAGTCTGGGAACTGGTTTCTCCAATTGCAACCTCTAACATCGTTCTCAAGAAAAAAAAATGGGGCGTTTGCTTTCATGTCAGTGTCAGGATCGACCTCTAAAAGGTGAAGACTTTCTAACTCCTCTTGGGAATGAGGGTGGGGAAGCCGAGGGGGTGGAGGGTGGGTGGGGGGGACAAGAAAGCGGCTACGACCACGACACAGTGGGAAGGTAAANGCCAGCGCCCCCCAACCCCCCAGCGCCCCCCACCACCCCCCCCCTCCCTAACAACTACACATTGGGGTCGGGTTTCTTTTCTTTTTAGTTAGTGCCCCGGGCACATCATTGGTCACACCATACACAAAAGCAGGATGGTTTGGTTTATGTCTTGGTTTTTTAATCCTCTAAAGTGCAAGATGCTGTAACACACCCATCCCAGAGCCCGTCTCGACCACAACAACCCTTGCACTTTTCCCAGTGCACCAAGACTTCCCGGGCACTGGAACCTCTGTCCGCTTTCAAGCCAGAAACTCTCCATTTGGTAACATGGTCTGTTTAGAGTTATCTTTTAAGCGATGCCAACTCCAGTGAGGAGAAGACCAAAGCAGCAGCAAACCTCTTACACCCTCCAATAAATGTGGTTTGTAACCCAAACCGGTAACCTCCTGACAGCACTGCCCGGCACAGGAAAGGCCTGGGATGCGGTGACAGAGCGTGGCAGGCGGCACCCAGCACAGGAGGAACCCTCACCAGCCCCTGCCCAGGGCCTTCCCCGTTCTGTCTGCGCAGGGCTCTCACTTTGGGTCCCCGAGATCACTCGCTGCTCCCGGGGGAGCCTGCGCTCAGCAGGGTGCTCCCCAAAGCCTGCTGCTCGCCCTCAGCTCGGGCTCCAGCCCTGCCCAGGGGAAAAAATCCCACAGACAGCTTCCACGGAAGAGGTACCTTCAGTTGCTCACCACGAGCAGGAGGGTGGCTTGCCTTCTCCTTCAATAGTGGTTTTAGGTCCTAGCAGGAATCGCAGGGCTGTATGACTGTACCGGTGCAGACGCGGGGAGGGATCTGAGGAAGCACTACTCGTGTATCTGGAGTACTCAAACAGGACAAAGAGCAGCAATTTTTCCAGTCCAAGCAGCTAACAAACAAAAAATACTTTATTTGTGCATGCTTAATTGCAGAAACACACACTGAAAATGACAGAAACCTCTGGATTTAAGAGATGAGCCTGAATCTGAACCTGGCTCCCCAAACTCCCACCCCAGAGCTGAGTTCCCCCCCACCTCCCTGTCCCAGAGGGACCCAGCAGACACCCTGTCCCCAGCAGCGCCAGCCCTGGGGGCTGCTGGGCCAAC
>VZTM01020228.1:425195-456376 GCA_013400555.1 Jacana jacana
CCCCCACCCCGCTCAGCCTCTGCCCCCTCCAGCCGGCCCTGAGGGGGCAGGGATTCTCAGCGTTACAAGGGACAGTTTTAAAAGCCATGTATTGAACAAAATGGATAAAATAAAGCACTAATTCACCTGTTAAAACATCAGACTGGTACGTCATTACACTGTCAATTTTAAAGTGGATTTTTAAAAAGACCTGGTTAGTTTGATAAGTACTGTAATTCTTTGTTATCTACAATGGAGTTTGTCACAAGAATGCAGATTAAAATATTAATTTATAATATTTTCATTTGCCTCAGATCAAAATAGGTAACTTTAGGGATAGGCAAATTAAAAACTGTATACACCAAACAACATAAATACTAACAACCGAGCCGGGCTAAGCTGGGCTGAGAGGATCTGCTCTTGGTTTGACACGGTCACTCCATCGCATCATTCCCACAGACGGGCTCTGCTCTGCTGATGGGGTTTGGTTTTTCTTTGAGAAGCCTGTATCAATCTGCATCTGCCATCTCAATCTGATTCCCCAGGTATTTAGTGCTTTTGCTTTAACGCAGTTAAATTCTGTATCCCAAGCTGTTTCTCCATCTGCAAACCACAGCACGCTCCTGTTCAGGCCACATTGTCTTGTCAAGGGAAGTAAAGCCTCACTCTCCAAAGGGTTTCCAAGGAGGCACTAAAGAAAGGGAGAAACCTTTGTACAGCCCCAGCTCCCGGGAGCGCGGCCGAGGGAAGGGGACTCTGCTTCTGTGGTGTAACAGGGATTGCACATCTCTAACAAACACCGAAAGCAAACAGCAAGCTGTACCATGGCAGTCATTTGGGAGATCAAGCTCTAGTGGAAATTAGATCACTAAGTTCTAGTGGGATGGACAACTCCTCCTGGAAGTTTGTCTAGCATAAAATTAAAAAAAAAAATTAAAAGAAAAAAACCAACAAAAAAAAAATCCATTTCAACTTAGTTTAACAGCACAGCTTAACCATTGAATGACCAAATAAAAAATAAATACATTTATCACATCAGCTGCTACTAAGATTTGTTGTCTTACTTCAGGTTTACAGTTAGTTATATAAATATACCAACCCTTGCGTGATAGGAGGCCAAAACAAAGTGTATTCTGTTGATTTGGCAAATGGTTCATGACAAATATTCCAGAGTTTAATTAATTTCCATTAATTACACATAAGGTTCAGAAGATTCTGAATTGCAGCCTTATTATCTAGTATTTAGAGAAGATTTATTAAGCACACTTAAGTGATGTTACATAGATACACATTTCTGAAAGAGCCCTACAAAACTTTTCCCAAATGAGGTCACCAATTCAGGCACCAACAGACAGCAGAAAGAAAAACAGGTATAATTATCCGACATAGAACGACACTGTCAACTATTCAGTTAAGTGCCCTATCGCAATTATCCAACTTCTGCCTTCTCAGGTCTGATGTGACCAATGCCAGCCCATGTTCTTAAACCTATGGTACTTCTAGACAACGTATGTAAATTTACAGTATACAATTTGGATTCACCATGCATGAATACTTTGTGTGTAACATTTAATAAGCTCAATCTACATCCAGAATAATTTACATGAAAGGACAATATTTATTTAAACAGAGCTCAATGGGTAACCATGGTATCTGAGTGCATCCAGAGGAAAAAGGGGTCAAATGTGAATTCAATCAACGGCACTCCCACACTTTTACTGTTTGATCTACACTTCCAGTAACCACATACGGTGCCGTCTTGTGGAAATCTGCGAGGAAAGAAAAGCTGATGTTACCAACAACTCCAAAACGGGGCTATTGCTGCTCCCAATGAGCGCCCTCGCTTTTGCCCAAAAATCACAGCAGCACAAGGACTAAACTTCAGAGTTCATTATCTCTGTAGTTCCAAAGGCAAATTCTCCCAGGCTATACTTTTGTCAAGTGTGAAAACCTCCCTTCAGGTCAGAGAGGAAGAAGTTTTCATGGAAAAGAAAGTAATAACAGAGGGGACTCCAAAAGATCTCAAACCAATCCAACCCCCGAGTACTCCCAGAAGACAGAACTCCAGGTATTTACACAAGAGAGATTCAATTAAGTCAAGAAACTTGTTTTCTTTCTGCTGTAGACAGCACAGGCTGTGAGCTAGCATCTAAAAAACGGGAAGTGTGCTGTTTCTCAGGAGATCACAAAATATTCCACGTATACAAACCAGTTTTGGACTGGATCCGCAGACAGTGCTGGGAAGTTTAACCAGGAGGAACCCCAAAGCCTTGCTTAGTAGAGAGGGCTCAGCAAAGCCATCTGTGAGCTGACACAGCCCATCCTGAGGTCTGCCAACCCACAGCAACACTCGAATCAGCCTCAGCTCACAACTTCTCTTGGCCCCTTTCTCATCACCCGTCTCCAGAAACCCTGCGTTTGGGCTAGAGCTGCAAGTTGGACTTCAGTAGCCAATTCCTGGTTCCCTGCTGGCCCCACTTCCCCAGCCCTGACCTGCCAGAGCAGCACAGGCACAGCAACAGCAGAGACGGGGCCAGAGAAAAGCAGCTTTGGTGACCAGGGAGTGTTTGTTTTGGTTGAGTTCTGCCAGGGCAGGGGGGAACTAAGGTCTACCAAGACTGGTAATGCCAACCAGGAATGCCCAGGAATTCAAAGTATATATTTTTTGGGGGGCTGTTTTGCTTTTTACTTTTTCTGGGCAAGCATTTGCAATACAGCACTCCCCAAATGCCTCCCCACTCCTGGTGACAGGATCCAGACCACCCTGGCAGTTAACGCCTTTATCCACCGTGCAAAACTGGCAACGGACACGGAAAACTCCAGCACACTCGACATTCCTCTGTCCTTGCTTGATTAAAACACTCATAGCACAAAACATCGCTGGAATCCAGACCAGCCTGATGCTCAACTGCAGCTGGTGAAGAGTGGGGAAAAAAACCCCACAAGAATACCTGCAGTCTGTACCCGTCTCTGCAGGTTGCAGAAAGTGCCGCAGAACAATAAATACGTACCCAAAGAGGTAACAAAGTGTTCGTGCGCGTTGAGGGTTTTCATGCATCGCTTGTTCTTGAAGTCCCAGACACGTAGAGTCTTGTCATCAGCACAGCTCAAAATAAACTTTCCCCCAGAATGGAACAGAACGCCACGTACCCAGTTGTCATGGCCCACCTTGTGCACAAGGAGAGATCAGTGAGCAGACCCCTGCTTTCAGGCTCAGCGTTCTAATTTATGCCACAGCAAACACAGGGACTCCCCGCCCTCTCCCCGCAGGGGCAGCATGTAGTTCTGAAGCCCATTCCAACTCAAAGTTTATCTTCAGTTTCTATTATTATGTCTCTATCAGCTCTACCAACACTGCAGGTTCCTGTCCTTGGAGGTGAACAAAGAGGAGGCCTCATGTGATCTGCACTGATCCTGCCCCCGCCCCCAGCACCACCACCCGCCCCAAGCCCATCAGAACGTGATGTTTTACAGAGGACAGAATTCAGCTGATTATGAGCATTTCTGCTACTCCACAGTAACTCCTGCATTTATACCACGGATCTTGAGAGTATTTCTTAGCAACAGCAAAACCTGAAATACAGAAGCCATGCAAACAAGGTATTTCAAGCACTTGTCTTATTTCAGTGACTCTGGCTTCTCCTGGATAATTCATTCTGCTAGAGCTGGTTTGACATGCAGAGCTATGACCACCACAAAAGCATCAGCAAACTTACAAGTGTCATAAGGCACATGCCAGTGCTAATGTCCCACATCTTAATGGTCTTGTCTCTGGATCCAGACAGCAGAAAAGGCCCAGGTTTGCCGCTCTTCTTAGTCTACAGAAAATTAGGTTTTCAGTTATGGCATGTGTGGGGCAGGGATGGGGGGAAAGAGGGTGGCAGCAGATCCTGAGAGCTACTTCTCAGCACCACATTTAGGTAGTCTGACAGCTAATAAACACAATGCCACAGCTGAGAGTCACAGGCATGGTGTTACTAACATTAGGAGAAATAAACAAAAAATGAAAGGAATTAAACAATCTGTTCAAACAAATTGTCACACGCCCTGCCAAATATTTTGAATCCACACTTGCCTACTGCAAGGCATCCTCTTTTAATAGCAGACACAGCTCATGGAGTCAGACACCTCGGGGCAAGAGAGTACAAAGCTCAGAAATACCTTCCTGTCCTCATTCTCCAAAGAAAATCATGAAAGAAGTTTAAGAATTTTTGAAAAGTTCCTACTCTGAACTTATTTCTATTTGTGAACACACAAAGTATGAAAGAAAGACTAAGTTCTCAGCACTTGAGATGTTTCAGCCGTGAAGTTAACAGGAACTGGCTGCTGGTTCACAGCTGGGCACTGGGATGTGCTGTACAGGGGTGCTCAGACCAGCAGAGGGCAGGGGAGACACCTCTGCCACTGCCTAGTCACTGCTGCCAGAGAAAGGGAACATCTGGAACATCATCACTTTTAATTAAAAGATTATAAGAATCTTTTAAGGATGCAAGTAAAGTTTGACTGAGGTAATCTCTAAAATCTATCACTAGACAAGTCCTTGTGTCTTCAGCGTTGCTACTTTTCCCCTTGGGGGTGTGTGTCCTTGTGGCAGAAGCTGCCAAGGCAGAAATGCTTGGGGGGGTTTTAACTAGAAATCAGAGTTAATTTCACTTTCCTTTCTTCTACACTTTACCATCCTCCAAAGGAAATTTTTGCTGACCTTTAGTAAGCCTTTCTTGAAGATTTAGTAATTGAACCAGAGAAGCTGTTATCTGTGATCACACAAAGGGGGTTCTATTTGGTTAGAGAACACCTGCCTGCATCACTAGGACAAGGCAGGTAAAGCCTCTCCAGCACAACACACCCAGGGCAGCTTCAGTTCTGCTTCCTCCCCATGTTTCGACTGCTGAGCATCCCTCCCTATCACCTTCCCTTTATGCCAGACAAGCATAAAGTCCACAGTTCTTTCCTGAAATACATGGAAATGGTTGCACTCTCAACTTCAGAAACAGACCATCTCTCCCAAGTTCACTGCCATTAGGGCACAGGCAGGGTCCTACCACTAACACCCCAACAGCATGGACCCCAGCAAGCTGAGATGTGGACACCCGCTCCCTCTGCCAAGCACCGAGACGAAGCTCAGCTGTTCCAAACACTATCTAGCACACAGTCAGAACTCTTACTCATTTACTGGCACTGGAAGCATTACCTCTGATCCCGTAGCTTCTGATATGGTGGAGTACGAGCTCTCGGGAGCCCAGGAAATGCATTCTACCACGTGCTCGTGTTCTCGGAGCTCAGCTTTGCATTCCTTCGTTGCTACCACCCAAACACGCACCGTCTGGTCATTGGAACAACTGGCAATTAGGGTGCCATCCTGGTTAGGTCGCACCATGCGCACCCACTCTCTGTGTCCTGTGAAAGTCTTCACACAGTAACTATTGAAAACAAACCAGAAACACAGCGTGAATCAACCAACACTGCAATAAAACCACCGCACGTGCCTTTGCAGTTAAGGGCCCTTGACCAGCTCTTAGAAGCTCTGATGAACTATTTCAACATGACCATGTCCATCCAGAGGGGTGGTGGGGACAAGGCCATAAAACACCTCATGGAAAGGTGGGAGAGAAGTGACAGCTGAGAACTGGCAAACCCATGTCAAGGGAGAAAGCAGGAAGCTTGGGGAAAGAACAAAGCTGACACGACAGCTGTCAATGAATAGGCATTTTAAGAACAAGTAGAGATTTACAGTCATTCACCCTCCATCTACAACTTTTAGCACATGGGTGGATTTCAGAGACAACTGAGGAATGAAACAAGATGACCAAAAGAAAGTATAATCAGGAGACAGTTGGATCTGTGTCAAGAAAGGGAACAGATTTCTCCTCCCTCCTCTCGTGCTCCCTCTAAACTGGTGTGTACCCACTGTACTGTTCCTCCCCGGTCCTGAGAGTTAGGGTGTTCGACCCTCATCGCTCCCAGAGAGATCAAGCAGGTAAGTTTTAATTGGCCAGTATCAAAACTGTGTGTTTAATGGTTTAAGGCAGAGTCCTTACGTGAATTACTCCAAAGGGGACAAACATCACACCTGGGTTCACATCCCTCTTGCTGACACAGGAGATCTATATGGCCTGTTTCCCACCACCACTGGTCTGTGCCCGCTGTGGAGAGGGGGGGTGTTTAGCCAGAACCACTTACCCTGTCTGGACTTCCCACATTTTGATAGTTTTATCCCTTGAGGCAGAAACTATATGATCTCCATTGGGCATGATGGCTACTGAAGAAACATTATGATCATGACCTAGAAACGAAATAAAACCTTTAGTAAGTGGTACTGTGGTTGTTTTTACACAGCATACAGGACTCGCTGTTCATTTACCTTAGCCAAGTAACTACAGCAGTAGTGCACACTTTATGGAATAATCTTTACATGTAAACTTGAGGCTTTACGAAATGATCACTTATATTTTTAGAAACCACATAGTCCAGACACTGAGTACTCTAAAATTATTTGAAAAAAGAAATCTTTAAACCAGACAATCCCACTGCAAGTGATACTTCTACAGAGTTACAAAAGCTGGCAGTTTAGAAGAGAGAGCTGCTGGAGTGCCTGATTCCAAAATCCCCAGCCCTCTGCTGACGGGATGCCGATGCACCATGCGGATGGTGGGAAGAAGGTCCTCAGTGAGAGGCACCCAAGCATCACCACCGAGCCTTAACGATTCACACATCTGATGCTGGGTTCTAATCAAACACTGCACTGCATCAGTTCAGGAACCAACTGTACATACACCACAGCAAGTCCTGCTGCTGCTGAGACGTCAACGCTGAGTCAGGGAAAAGCATCACTTCCGTGACACGAACTCCTGCCCTCCTGTACGCTGTTTCAGCCCCGGACTTTACTCACCACACAAGCACTGGGCCGTAACACAGAAAAGGGAGATAACCCTCTGCAGGGACTATTCATTTCCAGCATTACAGAAAATCAGAACTTCCCAAAGTGGTAAATGTTAGTTCCAACTGGTGTGAAATGTTAGTATTACGCAGAACAAGCTGCTGGTTTTTGGCGAGTCCAGCGTATGAGCTTGACTATCACAGTTTGTATATAACTGATGCACGTGTCTGTCTGTAAGCTCTGACACTGTCCCTTCTAAAACTGTCAGGACTAGAAATGAATCTTCTGAGACCGGCAGTTTAGAGCATATGTAACTTCTCAGCAGCTTAGGGGCACTAAGCAGCTTCCTGGTTTAGATCTGCAGACCCGACGCTCTTTTTACCAAAAAGTTATAGCCGGTAAATTCACTAATGAGATGCTTTTTTTCTTTTATTGGCAGCTACATCCCATCTTGCAAGCCACAGACCTACAACACACAGCTGTACAATTTTCATTTCCATTTCTGCACCTGAGCCCCTGGTGAACTACTAAAGCCATCACTCCAGTGGTCAGGGGTCTGAAGTGTCAGAAAGCACTAGTTTCAGTACAAGTGTGGTACTCGCACTGGAGCTCCTCACCAGACACGTTAGTTGTTTCTTTCTACTTGAAGTTGAGTTGAAAGGATGTAACTGGCAACACAGAGGCAGCTCCTTTACCTGCTCCTGATACAATATCCAGTTCATACAAACACAGGTACTGCATGTGTTCACAGAGAAATCTTTAAAGACCAACACTCCCAAACACTGCTTTATTTTCTTGCTATCAGCCCACTGCAACGCCTGCTCTTCCTCTACACGTGCTCTGTGCTCTTTGAAGAGCTGCATGCACAAAAGGCAAACCCTGCTGTTTGCTTTGGTGTACCTGTGTGTGCATTTTCCTAAGTCTCAAACACTCTCTCTTCCTACTCCCCACCCCTACAAGAAGATATTAAAAGACCAGCAGCAGTATAAAAACGCTTGTACATCAAGGCTTAAACCAAAAGTTGCTGTGAATACAGAATCTTACAGCTGCAGTTGTCTGACTTTCCCATTTTTTTCCTAAGGCTTTGGAGCCTAAAGCAAAGGGCACGTTCATCGAGACGAGGCAGAGTGAGAGCAGATGCCTAGGCAGTCCATACACACCACCTTCGGCACTAATTGCCTCCCTCCTGAAGCCGTATGTCAGGGAAACAAAGCAGGGAAGACAGTAATGCTTTGCTGATTTTAACCCACAGTTTTATTGCCTACTAAGTGTTTAATTTTTAGCACTAAACCCCTATAACTGCCATTTCATTTCAGTGACATTATGGAGCGCTTCCCACAGCATCAAGCATAGCAGATTTGAGATGCTATTTCATCCCACAGACACTAAACATATAATTTATTTACAGAGCACTCAAAGCATCAAACCATCCCCCTCTTTCTCTTGGACAATACTCTGGTTTGTAACCCTTTCCACATCACCAGTCTTCCTGAATGAAAAAACAATAATTTAAAAAAATCTCTTCACTTTACCGACTGAATCAATCCCTTTTATACCTTACCATGCATAGTTCTGATGCACTCAAAGCCCTGGAAATCCCATAGCTTAATGGTCATATCAGCAGAACAGGAGGCCAATAGCTTGCCAGTGTGGTCAAAGGAAATATCTTGCACAGAGTCTGTATGTCCCTTAAGGGTTCGTTCAAAGTCTCCTGTCTCATAATCCCACACCTGACAAGTGAACAGAAAATCCGTTAACAGCAACCTATTACTCTTTGTCCTCTCCAGCTTTACATTTGCACTCTGCAGGCCAGTCTGGCACCTCACTCAATAATTAATTGAGCAGGAGACAAAGGCAGCCAGCCCTAATTAAGCCTAACAGCACGGAAAAATAAGCATTATTTTTATATGGTTTTGTAACTTCAAAACACTCTAAGATGTATGAATTCAGTTAATTTTTCATTAACTCGAAGCATTATAAAGACAGCAAAAATAGGAAGTTTCATTGTATCTAAAATTCTTAACACCCTTAAAACCAAAGATCAATTTAGAAGACACTGGACAGAAGACACCCACTCTGCAGGGACTCTAGGCTAGCTCCTCACAAGCCATGCAGCCTGTCTCCAGCTGGTGGGGAAAGCCTCACCTTTATCAGCCCCCTCGTCCTTTCCCAAGCTTTGCTGTGGCTCCAGAACCCAACAGCAAATACTCTGCATTCTCAAGAGCCACGTTCCAAACACACTGGTTTAGGGATGATAATCCAAACCACTCTGAAGAGGTTGATATGCACACACTAGCAGCTTGCACAATTTGTCTGAGATCAAATAAACATTTGCAGCTAATAGCTGCAAGACAGCATGAAGTCCCCATTCTCACCTCCTAATTAAGTCGGTCTTCTATCATCTAACCACAAACAAAACCCTTTGAAACAAAACAAGCTTCCATGGGTATTTTTTCTTTTTGTCTCAAGCACAAAATTAGACATTTCATTTTAAATGTTCAAAAAACACCCAACAACAACAAAAAAAAATCCATCATCCCATTAGATTGCAGTCCCTGGGAATGCAACAGCCAGGGAAACGGGGGAAGAAGACTAGCTCCTATTAGATCAAGTTGTATTTTTAAGCACATGGCTTAATAAGCTCCTCAGTTTTTTAGAACAGCACTTTTCCAAATAGTTTTCAAATCAGTGTAGCAGAGAAGGCACAATCATGTTTGTACTGGGTGCTAAACAGAGAAACTGCTTGCCTGCTGCAGCAATCTCTCCCTGCCACTCTACACTGCAACGGAGGCCTATGAAGACCACGGAACGTTGCTCAGCGTCAGGGGGACTTCCCGAGACTTGTGTGTCCTCCTCTACCAGCACTCAAAACGCACCTTTCCCCAACCAGCCTTCCTCTTTCTCTACAGTCTCAGGTGTGTACAATACTCTTGAAGACATTAACGGCACCAGCATAACCTGTGATGTGTAGATTACACCGGAGCAGACACCCTACTTGAAAGGACTGTCCTTATTGAAGGTGAAGGAGAATCTGAAACAAACCATCTTCCACCAGTACAACGTACATCTGCCCTGAAATATTAATGTCATACATTACACACCCTCTGACTCGATTATTTTAATCTTCTGTAGCAAACACATACCTTTATTGTGGCATCCTCGGAAGCAGAGACCATAACACTGAAAACTGGATGGAAAATTACTCGAGTGACAGGACTCCTATGTCCACTCAAGGCATACTTCTCTGGAGGGCGAGGAATCCACTCCTTAGGGTCTCGTTTCTGACCAAGAGGTCCACCTGATGTAAATTCCTCCTTAGCTTCGTTCAGCTTTGACTCTAATTCCATTACCTAAGTTGAACAATTTTAAAGAGACATTAATTTCAAGTTTTACACCAAGACCTAATTGACCTTCACTCATTAATAACCTGAATACCAACTTGCTCCCAAGACTGTCAGTAAAGCAAAGATCGCCCGGATCCAAACTGATTAGAAACATTCAACAGTGTTGGTATTCCTAAAAACAAAATTAATCTTTTATCTTTTAATAGTTTAATCATTAAATATGTTTGAGCTACTATTCTGACAAACTACTGAAGGAGGCTGTGTTAGCAAAAAGGAATGCTACTGCTGCACTAATTCTCTGCAGCCCCGAGACAGCACCCGTATCACCAACGGCAGAGATGCCCCGGGTGTAATAAGCCCTACACAGATTAACCTTCACAAGAGATGGGGCTGCTGCTAGTGCACAGATTTCTCTTTTTTTAAGCTTTTAATGCACTCTAGATCCATTGAAGCATTACTAAACAGAGTTTTGTACTGTCCACTTGCAGTAGAATCACTTGCTCTAATGCACTGGAGTTAATGGTTTCTTCCCTTTAACAGAATGGCCAAGGACAACTGGTCGCCTGGGTTTCTACCATCTTTCTAACCCCATCAAGCCTTCAGGAGACAACTGTTCAATCTTTCTACTCACAAACCGCCCAAAGGTACCTCTTTCCTTCCCAGCTTCAGGAACTGCACATGCAATCCATAATGAAGACCTTTTTAGAGGACATCTCTGCCAGCACCGAGACAGACAAAGCATTCCCTACAACACACAGTTAGCTCTTTTCCCTACTCAGGTCCTCAAAATTCATCTGAGCCATCGCTTTCTACACCCTGCATTTGTCTGACAAGGAAAGTACACCCTGTTCAGTGAGGAATGTTTGCTTCCAGTCCTAACAGTCACACACACAAACCCATCAGGTCTCTACTTACCTTCTTTTGTAATCTTATAACAGATGTCCATTTTTTTTCCAGAAGTCCAGCATACTTCTTATCTAACTCTTCATTCTGAGGATGAAAAGCATTTAGATGTTAATAAATTCCGCTTCTAAAGCCTGGGGAAGTGCTTCTTCAGAGACAACACAAACAGCTCATTTTAATAAAGATCTCTTGAGCACAGAAAGAGGAATTCAAGCAAAAGACCATAATCAGTTTTACTAGCTACACAGGACCACACATCAAATCATTGCTACGATTCACAGAGACAGAAAAGCAGACAGGATTCTCAAAGACAGCCAGGTTCACATCCGTCCTCTAGAGCATTCAGAGCTAATGAACTCATCCCCTCCAAGCGAAGGCTGTGCCAGAGCCATCACCCGTAGCACACTGCTCTGACGGAGAATCACGCTGTCTGAAGGTGGTGTTAGGTACACCCCACCTCACCTGACAACCCGCTACCCCAAACTAACTCTGATCTTTATTTAAAACAAAAAAAACCACCTTGATTGGAATTAACCTCAAATTACCAACGTAAAATTGCATTATTCTGTGCTACTTTCTCAAAGACAAGTTTAAGCAGATTCTGCCCACACCTTTGCTGCAGTTAGTGAAGCCAAAAGCAGACCACACACCCACCCTACTGAACATCACCCCAGCTTCTGGAGAAATCAACCCTGATTACTGATTTTGCACCTCTGATGAAACTTTAATGAGGAATAATTTTCTTCCACTCTGTATTTTCCCTTTGGGCCCTCAGGAATAGCTGAGGAGCTACACTGCACAGCTGATGGTGCCATAAAAGCCAGACTATTACCCTCTTTTCCCCTCCCTCCCACCTACAAACACAAGAAAGAGGAACAGAAGCAAGGCAGGAAACAAACGTCATTGGAGGCACAGAGACACGACACTGCACACTTCTCTCCATGTACAAAATGACAATCCAGCACTAGAACAACTCTGAATTAGCTGGAGAATAACAAGGGCATGGGGAAAACAGCAGCAGCAAGGCTTGCTCCATAAGGCCCCTGAGGACTGGCCACCTTGGTGGGAGAGCAGATGTTAACCTGCTACTGCAGGGGCCTGCGTGAAAACCAGAGTCATCTGCAGAATCATCAACACAAAGAAGGAAATCCCTCTTTGTAAAACCACACTTGAATCCTTTTGGCTTACTGAACTAATTTCTGCCTCTGACCTTTTTTTTGTCATTTTAGTATAGCCCCAACCAATTTGGACCTTCTTGCAAGGAAGTCATGTGGAACTTGTAGCAACTGCATTTTCTCTTTCCCTCAGGACCACCCAGCCTATTTAGATCCCCGCCTCAACCTCTGGGAAGGGAAGACTTAATTAGGTTGATAGATAAGGCAGATAAGGGAATGGTATTAGGATTTTCAATTATGAGTAAGGTATTGCAATTTGTCATTTCTACTTATTTATTAGATACTGGAAGCAGATTGGAAAAACTAAGTCAAATTTCAGCACAGCACTTTGGAAAAAGAACAATGCAAGATTTATAATAGAGAAAGGGCAAGGATTTATCAAAAGTCAGCACACAGGAGTTTACTGCTCAATCCAGGTTATCTCCAGAGAAACAGACTCGGATGAAATGCACAACTCCTATGCTAGTAAGTGGAAGGTTTAAAAATGATGCCCAGAATCATCTGTTACAAAGGCAAATCAACAGAATTCAGCTGCAAGAAATGACACCAGCATCCACAGAGTCTAACAAACCCGAGTTGTTTCCCAGAGCTGATCACTCCTATTAACCATTTAGGCTGCCCTGAAGCACGGGGGTAACGGGCTGGTATGTGCTTTCAGGCAATGATTTAACTACTGACCCGATTCCCATCACCAAACAGACCCACCACTGGCTCGGTGTGACAAAGCAGAGGACAAAAGCAATCCCGTTTAGTCTAGTTCCTTAAACATTACCAGCCTCCAAAGCTGCACAGTCCTAGACCATTTTAAATCCGTTTACAAGAGACCAGTCTCCCAAGGCCAGCTTTTGTATTGCAAAAAGTTTATGCTTTAATGCAGAAATTGAAGATAAGAATAAGCACAGTTAAGGGAATGAGTTACAGGGAGGGGGACAGATAGAACAGAAGGAAACAGAAATTGCCTTAAAATTAGACACATTCTTCTGAATATTAAGCACAGAATAGTTCAAGTCAGAAAGGGCCTCTTGAGATCACAAAGTCCAACCCTCTGCTGAAAGCAAGGCCAGCTGAGGGAGAGTGCCCAGGACCGATCCCAGTGAGGTCTGCAGCAAACACTGTCTCCACCAGCTCTGGGGAACCTGTTCCAGTGCTCAGCCACTCTCACAGGGGCAAAAAACCAACTCCAGTTCTGAAACTGCAGGAGCTGAGAGGTGATAATGGATGTAACAGATACACACGTTCAGAATGGATGCAGATGCCATGCAATTACAGACTCTTTAATTAAAATATAGATGAAGAATCTTGCTTTAACTCACCACATCTAATTCAGCTTCCTTCTTAAAAACCGAGTATGCCTCTTCGTAGCCATTAGAACGAAGGTAATCTGCTATCGCTCGATTTCTGCAAAACAGAGAGCAGCATCTCCAGACACAATCCTCAACAGAAGGGCTGGTCCAGACTTTTAGAAAGGCACGATTGCATCTCAGTCTCCAATGCAGCACAGCCCCAAGGATGACTGGGTTTCTTAAAAGCCCAAGCAAGGTTTACAGACACATTGGGCAAACGGATTTTGCTCTGAGATGTCAGCAACGGGATACACCCTTCATCGTAGGTTTGGTGGGGAAGTTATGGGGTTCTGTTTGCTTTAAGTTACCAAACACTGGAGTACAGTGAATACACTTATCAACTTGTATCATATACAAACCCCACAGCAGATACTTTCCACACTGGCACTAGAGAATTACCAAATTAACCTGTCTGGATCTCTCTCAAGACAGTATGCATTTGGTAAGGACCTGGTCATAAAGTTTCAATATAATTCTAAGAATTCAATAATCTGTCATCGCTTTTGTTTAAGAGAAGCCAAAAGGAAAAGCTGCATTTTCAAAATTTACTTCAAATGGGTGCACGTTTTCAAGTTACACACCAAAGAAAATTTGCTTAAGAGAAGTAAGCTCCATGTTCTAAACAGACCTGAAGGTAAAATCACTTTGATGGCTTTATCAGCCTCCACAGGGAAGCCCGCTCTTGTTTGCTTCCTCGGGAGGCGGTGTGTGCGGACATACAGTGGGGAGAGGAGACATACATACTACAAACACTTAAGTAAACTGATACACAGGCACTTTTCAAAAACAAATATCAGAAGGTTGTCTACACAGGGCATTCAGGGGGAAATTAGTACCTTTTGGCAGCTGAGGAAAGCAGCAGCACTTTTTGTTCTGAAAAGTATTTCCTTTTCACATGAAAATTCTTCCCGTGGCTTTCATCACATTATTCCTTCTTACCTTTTACACACACTTGGTCTCTCCTCAGACATCCAGCTCTAACTGTGACTGCATTCAAGCAGAACTTTCACATTTCTCCCCAAAAACAACACCTGCTATGACAAAGTATTGCCTCCTCCTCACCAGACCTCTACGGTAAATCCAGAGTCTCTGGTCATTTCCTAACAGTTTGTCACTGCCACCTCCCCATTAACACACATACTCCTGTTTGCCAGCAAAAAACTTCAGAGACTTGCTAAAAACTCATAATCCTGAACGTGTTTACACCCCAGAGCTCCTCCACATAGCATCTGAAGATTGCTTCTACTCTAAGAAGTAAAACAACTGTATTGAAGAATATGAAAGAAAAAAGCAAAACACACACCCTACTTCATGTAAAGGGGGTCAAAGCATTACTGGAAAAGTGAGGAAGCTGTATTAAAAGAAAAAAACACGAGAGAGATCCTCCCATGGACAAGAGACAGCAAACACTGGATGATACTTGGGCCACACTTTAAAAAGGAACAAAAGCCCAAAGGCAAAGCAGAACTGCCATGTGAGCTTGTGAAAGCAAGTGTCACAGGAGACGCTGCCCTCCACTCGCTCTGCCACGAGTTACGACGGAGCAGAAAGCAAACTATGGCAAAGAACTCACCAGCCCATTCCTTGCAATCCAGAATGGACTCTGTGTCTTAAACTGGACCAAGGAGGGCGTTTTATTGGGTTCTGCCTTTTTCCTCTTTAAATATACCCTCCATTTTAAATACAATTTAAAGAGTTAGAGAGTATAATCACAATGTAGCAGGTTCTTACCTACATTTGGGAGTAAATAGCAAAAATTGTCAGTTTACTAAAGAGAAAAGTAGAATCCACAGTTCAGCTCACAAAGCAGACCTTGCTATGTGCTTGGTGCTTACCTGAACCTTTTCACAACTTTGTGACTGAAGTTCAAAACAAAACAGAGGATAGTAAGTTATAGCAAATTTAAGATATCCTTTTTTATGCCATAACTTTGAAATTGTATTTTCCCCATTTCACGATTCTATTATCAAATACCAGCAGTTGTACCAAAAAGAAGAGTACAGAGATCTAAATCGTAACACATGGTACCTGGCCAGCACGTGAACACAGCCACCCTGTAAAATCTGTTCAGAAATAAAAGTTAATATTTAAATTGTTTCCATTCAAGCTTAATGGAAACACAACACAAATTTACAAATAACTGTTCCTTACAGCTCATCTCGTTGCCTTTGTGACAGCACCATGGTGGCTGCGATGTCAGGTTAACGTGACTCAGCGGTGGCTGCCTCCTTGAGGTCTAAAGTCCAAGGAGCCCTGGATCCACAATTCAGGCTGCCACTGAGTGGCTTAAATCCAAGATGTTTTTCCAGACGTGAAATCCACTAGGAAATCGGGAGACATTCAACACAGAAGATTCAATCCATCTAGAAGGTGGAGAAAGAGACATCATTAATTTCCTTTAAATAAGCTTTCGGTCACTCTGCACCAACAGGGCGATTTCTGTGCTCAGATTGCGACACCCCTTTGGACAAAGCTGTCCGTGCAATGGTATTTTGCTGGTTGGGATTATGCCCCACATAGCCCATGTCCAGCCTGGAGACACTTCGTTCCCTGTGTTCCCACCATCAGTCCTTTGAGGAACAGGGAGCTGAGGAGAGCTCATCAGTCACAGCTCAGTTCTAGTTTGGAGGCAACTCCACCATCTTTTCCTGTGATGAAAAGCCCTTAGGCCTACCATGAACAGCCTCCCCTTTGCACTCACTAATCCTGCCAAAAAACTACCCCTCTGTATCTTCTAACTTTACAATAGGCTTTTTATCTTCTGCAAACTTCTCTCTTCATCAGCCAAAGCCAGCAAAGTTGATTCACACACCAGAGACCAGCTAGTGCTTCAG
Source organism: Jacana jacana (assembly GCA_013400555.1). Lineage (NCBI taxonomy): Eukaryota > Metazoa > Chordata > Aves > Charadriiformes > Jacanidae > Jacana > Jacana jacana. Next base: position 441,651 of record VZTM01020228.1, read on the forward strand.
CTGGGTCCAGACTGCAGCTCTGTCCCTGCACATCTGACAACTCAAGTTCAACCAGAATAGAGATGAAATTTGCCCTCTTCCAGGTAGAGCTCAAGTCAGGCAGAATTGGGCCTTTCACAGATTTGTTTCTTCCCCCCTCCATTACTGAACATCTTCTTGCACAGTACCACGAACTTCAGTATTCTCAGTGCACAATACACTTCAACTGGACAGTTTCAATCCCAGGCAAGGCGACACCACCAGGACCATTTCAGCAGCACCCTTCTGGTTTCGGCACTGCAGGGACTCTCTGGCAAGCTACTCCATTATGGGAAGTGGTGAAGTGAGCATTTCTTGGGTACCTGGGGAGAGTCTGTATGTAACACGTCATTTTCTCAAGCCGTTGAGCAAGTTTGACCAACCAGCTTTTAGCCAGGAGACAAACTGAACAGGACAATACACAAAAGCTGGGGAGACACTGGTGGGTTTGTTCCTGCTGATTCTCCCCTGCTCTCCCTCCACCAGGCAGAGCTGCACAAGGCTCACTGTAAAAGTTGGATAATGGTGTTGGTCAGGAGTCTGTTTTAAACAAAAGCCTTTCTTATACGGAAAAAAAATTCAAGAAAATCCTAAGCTCGTATCATTAATGTCTACTTATCCATCCCAGGGGAGCAGGAGCTCGTTTCTAAATCTATCTGGGCTCTTTTCTGCTTCAGAATAAGCTTAAGCTGCAAGTTGCTTGTATTTCGCTCTGCTGGTGGATTTCCCACCTCGAATGCTCCACACGGTAACAGCGCACTGCGAGCCGTTAGGGGAGGAGCAGCGAAAGAGGCAAGACATCATTTTATTAGCTGGACCTCTTCCCTAGTAGCTATTTCAGAGACAATTCCGTTGCAAACTGACAGCACAGACCACAGCCTTTCCGAGAGCAGGAGCAACCACTTCACATTCCTGCCCCACACCCGACAGGTAGGGACACAACTGCTCTGACACAGATGCATCTTCTTCGCTACACAGTGGTAGTAGCACATACAAATGAATGGAAATGTAGTTAATATTACAAAACCAATGTGCACTGAAATGCTCAGAAGAAGTGCCCTCTAGAGGGCAATGCTGCTATAAATTTAAGTACCAAAAACCAGAGGCTTATAATGGCTGAATCTCTGCCCTTCATTATGAACATAGCAACGCGTTCAGTGGCGATAAACAGTGTGGAGAGGAACAAAACAAGGCACTTCTTCAGGCACAGCAGCACTGCTCGAGCACTGAACAGCCAAACACAAACCCAGGAACTTCCAAAACCTGCCTATCGTACTACCATGGTAAAAATCACAGGACTAAAACCAGAAGGTGGGGCTTTTATGATGAGCTAAAACTAGGCAGCGAAGGCCTTGTAAATCCAGCATCACTGCAATAACTCCAGGCAAAAAATCATACTCCAGCATATGGTCAATTCTGTCACAAGGTCTAGGAGATGCAGCTAGAGCACTGGTGTAAAAGTGACAGCAACTGCATTTATACCGTGATCCCCAACACGTCATCTAGCTCAAAAAGCATTTTCCCCCCTCAAATATCAAACAACTCCAAAGTTCTCCTGTACCCTCAACACTCGGCAACTCCCAGCTCACTCCATCACTCTGCTGTTCAGAGCCACATCCCAGTGCTAGAGACATCCCACCAGCCTCAGGGCAAAGCTGCTGGTTCTGCTATTGGCAAACAGAGCTGCTCCACAGTGAGTTACCAGTCACTGGAAAGGGGGTGCTGCAACCACCCGTCTCGGTATTCCTGACTTTTTAACTACAAAGGCACCTGAATAGAATACAAAGTGTTTTGGGGGCAATTTCCCTTATATACACCCTTTAACAAAAGACAAAACCCCAAAAGAGTAAAAATAAACAAACAGGAAAAAAAACCAAACCACAAAAACAAACAAGCAAAAAAAGCCCTACCCAGGTAAAACCAACCAGCCTAAAAGGACCCAACTTTCATTACGGAGCTGCGCCAGGTTTTGGAAGAGCAGGGAGAGGATGACTGGTGTCCACGTGCACTCCTGCTCTCCAGCCAGAGAGGGCTGGGGCTCCCACCAGTCTGTGGAGCAAGCCCAACCAGTCCTGCCCATCAGACAGAGTCACCGCTGTCACACACACCCAAACCACCTCAGCCCAGGGGAGGAAGAACCTCCCTCCAAGAGAACCCTGGGAAAAAAAAAAAAGCCAAAACCAGCAAAACCCCACCACCTGCTCATCACACCTTACTGTGAATAAGGTGGGCTCGAGACAGAGCTAGATCTCTTGAAAGAGAAGATGTCTTTGTGTGAAAACGTTCAGTTCTGTATTAAGTACAGAGGCTCCATGGAGCCATCCACAGTGACAGCTACTAATTAAATGTCACCCAGGATCTTCCTTTTACTAGTGGCCCACTTAAGACTGCAAAAACTTGTAGTTTCCAACTGAAGACCAATTTGGTTCAACATCACTAGCGTGCATCAATAGAAACACGGAGTAGCAAACCTCTGCCTACGTATGACACATCAAATGTTGGTCTCTTCCTGCTCCTGGCAGCATGGGGGCTGCTCCAGTGTCTAGGTGTGTGTACCTGGGGGGAGAAGAGACGCTCCCCACCGCAGGGCCAGGTGGGTTACAACCCAAACTATCTGAAAACAGTATGTGACACCTCCTCAGCCTCATTAACTGTGCTGTGTCCTCAACAGCCAGCCCCATCTCATCCCAACTGCTATCCTTCCCACTTAGCTGAACGTCAGCTGTACTTTGGACTGGCAGAAATCTCTGAGTGATAAGGATAAAAGATCTAATCCAATCCCAAAGTGCTGTAGGCCTGCAGCAGCACACTAAAGGATCATCTTTTAAAAATAAATAAGTCATTAGCCAAGAGTCATCACCAGCCAGATTTTTTTTCTCCCCCTTACAAGAGCTTCTAGAACAAAATTATTGATGAAGAGCAATGAATTGGGCAGAAAAACCTGAAATGCAGAACTCTTCTTTGTAAGGGAAAGTAGAAACAGCATGGAACAGGTTTCTCTCTCATTAACTAAAAACACCAACATGGAAGTGCCTCTCTCTCCATGTCTGAGAATGGCCCCCCATCTTCCTAAACTGGGATTCAGAGAGCCCTTGGCTTCACCCCATAGAGCCTTTAGCTGGAGCCAGCTGTGCTCCCCACAGGACTGCCCCACACTTACCCCCCTGGAAACGCTCTGTGGCTCAGGGATTCTGCCCGACAAGCATTTAAAATCGGGCCCAGCCTGGTGGTGACTAAAGACGCACCTTCTGCAAGTGCTAGTGCCAAGGCACGGGCTGAGTCACCTCACAGGGGCAGTGGACAGCCCAGATCTGATATTGTATAGGAACCACCCTCTTCCTGAGGGTGACTAAGAACCCCAACAACTCAATAGACAGTTGCTTCTTCCTGACATCAAACAGCAGGTCCTTGCACCGATCTCTATCAGCACGGGCCAAGTGCTTCCTAAATTATTGGAAATCTTTGCAGTACCTTAAGTAGGGAGACCTGCTGGCCATTCCCACGGTGCACTGCACAAACACAAGCTGATCATCTACTTTGCAAACCTACAAGAGGACTAATCAAAACTTTTCGAACACACTTGAAGACAGAAGTTTCTAACATCAAACCCAGGCTGCTTGCTTAGCTTTAACTACTGAATCGCATTCCCAGCCTTAACACTTGACTATTGATTAATTACCACATAGGTACCCAAATACATCCAAGTATTTTAGAGCAGGATGAGTTTTGTAGTTTTTCCTGTTTGCCCTAAGCCTTTTGTTTTACTGTTGTTATGACTCTGTTTATCAACTGTAATAACTCATTGCTACAGCTTTAATGGGAAGGTTTTATCTGTACGTGGCAGCCTAACATTCAACTCTTTCAAAATAACACAGATATTGTACTTTGACGAAATTGAAGCCATAAATACAGAGGTCAAAGAAACCATTAGCTCCTAGTTATTAACTCGGGATATAAATTACACCTTTGGTAAGATGCTACATTGGTCCCTGCAAGGTATTAGATCAGTCAGGGATTCAGCATCCCAGAAAGAACGAGGGCGTTTGTCCGTTAAACTGCCTCATGGGAATCGCATCCCGGGAAGGAACCACTCGGTGCCCGCCAGCAACAACCAAGCTTAGGAACTTCTCTGCCAGTGGTGCTGTCGATGTGTTCCACACTAAGTTTCTATGAAGTCCTTCCAAATCCAAGTATTTTCATAAACATCATCTTGAGGTAGCAAGCTCTGCCATTGCAACCAACCTTACCTTCCTCAGCTCAAGGTTCTCCACCATCTCTCCTTTGCTCACACCGTGTCAAACATACTGCTTAGGGACCAGCACCACAAACCAATCCCTGAAAGGCTCAACTTCAGCCTTTACAATACCCATTTCTGCTCTTCAGAAGAAGTTACATAAAACATTACTCCCAGCGAAGTGTGATCCATCTACATTTCTGTTTGGCAAGTTAAACAGTTATGTATTTTACTAGAAACAACATGCACACCAGATAGTCTAAAATGCATAAATGGGAAATAATGTTTGTCAAACTCATCCTGGACATGGACCGATCTCAGCTGGGTGTCGGCATCTCTCCTTCCACCAGGAGTGACACGGCTGCGCTGCAAACCCCTCAGTGCCACTGCAAGGAGGTTTAAGGACACCTACACAAACATCACCCACTGAGATACGGACAGAGAGCAGAGAGTTACTCCAAGCTCATCATGAGCCATTACTTGCGAACACCTGCAGGTTCTAAAGAAGGTTTTCAAGTCACCTCCATAAAGCTGCAGAGAGCACCGCAGAGGAAGATGCATTACGCTCTAAGGCCGTTACAGGTGTCACAGGTTCAATTTCACAGGCTTCCTTCACGGCCTCAGTTTCTCCGATTACTTAAGCCAGGGCTCCCCTCATCAAGAGAATCCCCACCAGACACGAGGAAAGCCGGTCTCACCCACTGGAACTCCAGGCTCAAGAACATTCTCACTCTGGTAATTTAACTCCTCAAGCCTGCAGGAACATTTGCTCACTAGCTACTACAAAACCAGTCAATCAGCTCAATACATGCTTAAGCACTTTTTCTATCTCCCACAGGCAATTTGTCCGTCCTGTATTTTATGCTTTCTCTCTTAACTTTTTAATTTTGGATGAGTTTAACCAAGAAAATCACTTGCAACCTCACTCCCTGGTTCATAACCCCAGCAGCAGCTAAACAGACCATCACTACCCCCGGGTCACCCTGCTGCTGCCTGGCTACTTCCAGCCACTGCTGGCCAGTCCGTTCCAGCAGGTCTTGGAATACACGGTCAGGGCTCCTCCAGGAACTTCAAAATAAGTTAATTCAATTGCTGCAGCTCAAACGACTGTTGCTTAGGCTCCATAAACAGCCTTCCCCACAAAAACACAAGCTACATACACTAACCACGTAACTGCAGCTCATTATAGCTGAAATTAGACAACATAGATGGCATAAATTGCAGAGCAAATGCATGAGCAGATAGAGAACAGAGCGACACCTCTCAGCTCGGGGCTGATCAGTCATGCGCTGCTGGGCCTTAACAACAGGCAGGGGGGTTCTGCAGAATCCTAATACCCTAATGAACTCTGCTACTAGACCATTTGATTTCTAAGTATTATTATGTCAAAATCATGTATTTAGGAATATGCCATAAGAATATTTCTTTGAAGGAGACCAGATCTGCAACCACATTTGCAGCCTACTGGGTCAGGCTCTCCCAATACCGAGTACCTGGGAGTTAAAAAGGCATAAGCCATTACGGACACAAGGAACACACAACTAGGGCCATGTCACAAAATCAGTAAGAGTTTTAGATTAAGATTTAAATTTAAATCTTAATTTGCAGTCATTTAAAGTTCCAACAACCTGCATCACAGTCAAGACAGTCTGGAGTGTCCAGCTACACGCTACCAACTTTCGAGGGGTTTCTCTAACATGCTCTGCTGTTGTTGAAAGATGCTTTACCTGAAAGAAAACTCCTTCTGTTTTCTTCCGAGTTTGTTAACGTATCTGAGATCCCAGGTCAGTTATCTGCCTCGCTCCAGGCATTTCTTCAACCCCAGTGAAAGGTAAGTCGCTTATGAACTGGTAGCAGACACCGGAGCCAACAAAAGACTAACCAAGCTGAAATAATGAGAATTAAATTCCACAACTCTTCAAAGTTGAGATGATTGGTTTATGTATTAATAAAGCAGAAACGCTTGTTGCATTGTCACTTGCTACATGGCTGGCACACTACCTGTACAGACATTTTTACAGTGTATTTTGTTTCATAACATATTAACAAAGTGGTTATTTGTATTTGCAGCCTCAGTCCTTTATGGCAAAACTACATGAAATGAATCGTTCTTATACCTCTACATCACAATGCTAAATTCTAGCAAGAACATTAGCACACTTCCTTTAAATCTAGAACTAGTGTCTGATTTTGTTCTAAAGCCAGTAAGCAAAAAGCTGCTCTACCAAACTCGAGCCACAGGACAGCTCTTGCCACAAAGGTGCTGCACAAACAGATTTCATGGAAGCTGCCGTTTAAATACGGATCTCATTCACAGTGAAGCAACAGCCATACTTCTTGGGCATAACTACTCTGACCTGAAAAGCTCTCTTAGAAATCCGCCTCCATCAGTTGATATGAAAGGAAACCTGGTAACCAGTAAAAGAAAACATCCAGTTCCTTTTCTCCCCCCTTCACGTCACCGGCAGTTAGAGCAGAAAAGCCCAAGTGCAGCACAGTGACAAGGGAACAGCCACAAACACACCTCAGCCCAGAAGAGGCCAGAACCCACCACCTGCTAAGCCAGCAGGGATGAGTCGAAGAATACAAGAAAGCTACTCACTTATCTGCTGGGCTAATCTTTTCCCCACTTTCCAGCCTTCATCAGTACAGCCAGCTGAAGATTACCAAAAAGCGAGCTCCAACAACTCTCTTATTCCAGAAAAACAAAACAAGAAGCCAATCTGATCTGAATTACAACTCTGAGCCTTATTTTCAATTCATGTGTTTGGTAAGCCTGTTATTCTGCAATTAAGCAAAGTCTTAAAACGCCTGTAGGTCTTGAAGACAAATGCTTTGCCAAGTCTATTAGTATAGGATTACACACACTGGAGAATTTTGTGCAGTGTTGGTTCACATTTTGCAGCAAGTTAACAAAAATATTTTCCATTTCAGTTAAGTTTAAAATATATTTGCTTTCATTTGCTTTAACACACACACCAAAAACTAACTGAGAAGTCTTATGTCTGTTTTCTTATCCATTTCACCTACTTTTACAGGTTAATTGAATTGACTTTGCTAAAAACCCAACACTGTAGTTTACTCTGAAAATAATTCAACGATAAATCCAGAGGGAACTGGGAAGCAATCTACAGCAGAGCAGAGCTGCTACCTGTGTTCTGGAGACTTGGAACCCAGGTTGCAATTACCTCTAAAATCAAAGCTAAGAGATGTCATCAGGATGCCACAAACGGGGGTAAGTTAACTACTCTGCACTGCACGTTCCCTAAATAATGCACTTCTACCCTCATTAGAATGTGCATCTAAAAGTAAACTTAGATGTCCATCTACTTTTCCGTATTACTTCAAGTTATAACCAGCAGTTAACAGATGACTGGGGTCACCACCTACCTTCAGGACTGTACAATAACAGAAGACATTCCCAGTGCCATTCCCAGGCACCAACACTTTGGGGAGAAGTCCTTAAATTAATTAAATCTTGCCATTTATCCACCCTCTATTGTTCAGTTTTGTGATTCTGGTAGAAGCATGATGCAGCTAACTCTCAGGAGTGTCTCAAGGACGCACTTACCACACACCATTTTAGTGCCTTTAAGCATCTTCCAGGTCAGAGCTCAAGCCCGTGGTCTATATGTAGACTTTGGTAGAAAACAAGTGAAAACATCCTACTTCTACCCTGTCTGTTCAGTTCTGTGTGAAAACACAAGGAAATGTTACTACCAATACACGAACAGCCTGGAAAAAAAGCAGGCTGCAAAAGAAAGGAAACCTTGAGAAAGTGTGAAAAGGTTTTGGACATAGAAGTCTTTATTCAGCGCGTTGTGATGGTGATAGGATAGCAAGGAATTATTTCACTAAATTGCTTTTAAACTCCTATCACCCCCACAAGGTTTTCACTGAACTTCACTGGAAGCCTGAATGACACTGGTCAGACACAGGTTAGTGAAACTGGGGAGTGGGGTGTGGAAGAACAGGACTGAAAGAGAAGGATGTCAGAGCTCCACTGGGCTGTAGAACCCCGAGCTGTTGCACTGAACTTGTTCAGAGCAGCAGGGAACACACACCACGGTTTATCTGCAAGACTTCAGCAAGAGAGATTTGTCACAACCACTACAAACACAATCTGCAACAGAATCCTACAGCACTGTGTCTAAGCGACTTCCCCGCAGTCCCCGAGAGTTCCTGTACCCAGGATGGTTTCTCTGGTTGGTCAGCAGCTGTGCACTGGGTTTGAACTTTGGTCTTTTCAGTTCTTCCCCTTATCCTTTCCTGGCTTGAAGAATCAAGGGGTAGACTTGCAACCACCAACCAGGTCAGAGAAGGATCCACGGATTTAAATATTTCAATTATTAAACTGCCTGTTATATTGGAAATTGGATGCTTACCAAAATGATTGTGAATTACTTTATGTATGAAAAACAATTGGAAGGACACTTGAAGGACCATGTATGTTAAAGCTTTAAAAACAGAAGGTTGAACCCACGAAGAAATCCAAAGAAAAATTCAACCAGAACTTCCACTCTTCAAAATCATGAGAATGCTGTTAATCCCATAGCCACTTCCAAAGCTGGCTGACCAAAAGTGGCTTCACTGGATGAAAGGGAGAAAAAAGGGGAAAAGAAAACCCTCAACAACAAGAACTCCAGCCCACCGTGACTGCCATGCATCCATCTGCTGGTAGAGGGAGCAGAGTTAACAGTTTAACCTCTCTTAAGGCAGGTATCCAAGGTAGCAAACAGGGCTCTCCTAGGTGTCTCATCTTGCCTGTGGCCCATCCTCACCCACTGCACCACCACCTCTGCAGCACATCTGGAGTCGTGGGAACCAGTCCCTGTGAAATCCCTGCCCGTCTCCCCCCACCTTCCCCAGCAGCCCCCCCAGAGCCCCTGCAGCCCCATCCAACTCCTGCTGCAGAGAAACTGCTCTCCCCAGGGACGGTCCCTCATCTAAGCCAAGAGAGCAGAAGACAAACACAGAATCACTACTTCTACTGCTGAAATGGAAACACCTTCCCATGTGGAAGCAATGTCAGCACAAAACAGGGCCAAGATCAGACACCAGGCAGCAGACCACAATACTCACACCCATCTCAGATCTCATTTCCTTGATGTATAGATTTGTGAGTGTGATACGCTGGTACTGGAAATTATCCATCATTAGTACTCATCCCAGCATTATTAGTGTGACAAAACCAAGAAAAGATACATTCCAAGTTTGTTGGAATGGTCTTAGCTCTTCACAAGATTTTATTACAAAAATGGCATGCATGGTTACAACTTCAACCCCATCCTCACTGCCTGCTGTGGATCCATACTAGGGTGGGAGCTCCCATATTAAGCTTCCCCCAATCTAGTTGGCACTTGCTGCCCACAAATCCAGCTGAGAACCAGTAACTTCCACCATTCCTGATTTAATAGGCACCATCTGCTTCAAAATACACATACACACTCACATTAATGACATCATCCTCTTAATCGACTGTAAAGATACTAGCACTTCAATAAACCAGATTGTTTATCTGACCTTCTTCTTCACCCCCAAAAACAGGTGAATCCAGGACAAGAGAAATGACCAACATTGTTTCTTTACAGAAGAAAAAGCCATTTATTGACAGAAACAGGCTAGAGGTTTCCAATTTTCCCATTAACGAAGGATAAACTTAACACCTCTGCTTCAGCCTTAAGCTACTTCCATGCAGCAAAACAAAGCAGAGGCAGTCTGCAGGGGGGCAAGAGGCTTGTTTGAGAAACCCAGAACTTCAGACCTGCAGAGCACAATGGGAGCAATTGCCACCGCTACAAGAGGAAGGTAGGGGTGCTCTCAGTGAAGAAGGCCGCCGTGCTACCTCCGAGGCACGCGGCAGGGCACCGTGCCACAGCAGGCTCCCGTCAGCCCTACCTCCACGGCGGCGGCAGCGGAGTCTCCAGCAGGCGCTGAGGAGAAGAGGTGCTTCAGAAAAGCCCATCCATGAACTCACCCAACAGGGACCGACTTAACAACCGACCTCAGAAAATTACAGGACAGGTATGTGCTGCAGCACCACCTATAAACCTCAACCACAGTGGATTGTCCCGTAACTGGAAATACCTTTTTGAGGCTGCAGCAAGTAGTTACTGGTTAAAAATATCAGGTAAGTCTTCCAGAACCAACGGGATCACACTGATGTATTTATTGCATTTATTTAATCACAGTCCTTATCCAGAAGCAGCCAAGTCTCTCTCAGAAGCAGTACCAATAAGGAGGAAATGGCCAAAGTACTTCTGCATGTTTTAACAAGTACTTTTTGACTTCATAGTGTTCATTTTTTAATGTGGTTACGCTGCACCAGTGCACTTGCTACTGCTCAGTATGACAAAGCTGTACACACGTGACTTGCTTTGAAGAGGACTGTATGTTTATAGCACTGCTGAAATGGATCACAGCATACTCTTATTTTCTAAGTAAGATTTTTCTTTGAAATTTCTTTAACAGTACACATCACCACGCAGCAATGAGACACGGCTTCCATGTCTAAGTCAGACCGATCTAGTGCCCTAAAGAGAGAGCATGAGATAAAAAAAAACAAACAAATGAGCTTTTAAACATGCTGAAAGAGGCAAGCACTGCCTCATTCAAACCCTGCCTCAATTAGTATTAAGAAGAAAAGGCCCTTCTTTAAACAACTAAGATAAGATGTAAGTTAGATACACACATTTGTTGGGGCTAACCTGCAGTACCTAGCAAGTTCACCAGGTTAAAACTAGAACTAAATTATTCATCAGATAAAAATCATGGTTCTTTCCAATGTTTCTAATATGTAACACTCACCAGCAGATCTCAGACATAGTAGGAATGAGGAGAAGCATTGTTCTAAACTAACTGCAATAGAAAAAAAACAGATTTAACTCAACCCAAGCGAAGAGCACCACAATGAAGCTGACAGCACCCAGCCCCAGCTCAAATCTCAGCACCGCACTTCCAGCGAGGGCACAAGCCCGTCATGCAGAAGATGACCACATGTGCACTCACTTGGACAGCAGTTATAGTAAGAATTCTGAAGAAATAACTTCATGTACTTGAAAACTAGTTTTAAACAGGCCAGGATTATGTCTTAGTGCAAATGCCTATTTGTAAAAGCTTAAAATGAGGTGTAACCTCCTCTGTCAGGCAGATCAAAAGGCAAAGACATCACCCATTAATCAACACCTGTGCTCACAGCACCCAAAAGCCACATGAGGAACCCCATTTCCCCTTGTGTCAGGCAACAGAGTAGCTCCCAAGAAAGCCATTGAACCCAGGCAAGGCTCAATCAACAGAGTACGTTTCAGTAGACAGGCTGCTCTGCCAATGCTATTTAAGCCCTTACAAAAAGGAGAAAGAGACCAGTTGTAACTTCATCAACAGATGTGCACATATAGACAGTACATAACTTAGTACTTCTCTATGCTGAGCCTCACAGAAGAAACGCAGATCCATTTTGATTAATACCCACGGCTCTGATACGCGGGGAGTATCTTCAACTGCCATCACAATTACATGGTAGAGGCTGGAAACTCCCCCACGCCCTCTAAGAAATCTGAAATTATTATTTATTAACACTAATTACTGATTTTCATTGTCCTCTTGGTTTCCTGAATTTGGGCCTAAGCAGTTCCTATTTTCAGGCTGACAAGTATTTCAGTGTTCACTTCACGGCCATTTCAGCAGCTCTCCCACAGGCTTTGCCTTCAGCTTAGCAAAGGGGCCTGACGCTGGCAGAAGCGGGGGAGAGCTGGCCAGAGCAGAACTCCTCTCTCTCCAAACAGCAATCCCAACCAGTCTATTTCATGAAAACCAGAAGCAGCTACAGAGGGTGGTAAATAAACACTGTCACAAACATCCACAGTATATTTCTAAGCTATAGAGGCAGGGATTCCCCAGCTATTGTTTGTCCAGACTGTTTTACAAGAGGGCACAAACACATCATAATTGGCAGTGATGGGAGCTGGGTACAGAGCTCCTGAAGACAGACACGGTTGGAGTGCTGGACAAGGCCATCACCAGACATTAATTCAACAGTGGCCCACCCATAGCAAGTTGGATAAAAAAAGTTGAGAGGAGACAAAGACTAGAACGTGGGCACTGGAGTCTGTGTGGAGCAGAGGACACGGCGGAGGAGCCAGCATTACACACGCAACAGACCTGGCAAACTGTCGTAAAGGTAAGCTGGACTCTTTCTTTTTGTACAACAAATTACCAAATTACTCCTGTACAGAAAGAAGCTGCTGTTATTTCAAGCACAAATCAACCCAAGTTCTAAGGAGGCAAAGGTTTTACTGGGTTCTTCACCACTCCTAGCCTGGACTCATTATTAGACACAGGCCTTTAGCGAACACATCCATGGCATCCCATAACATCTACTCTGTGTTCATTAATGAACAGCATCTTATAAAAAAGCCACTACCATTTAATTTAATTTGGGGCAAATTAAAACCAAACAGTCTCATCTGTAGCCATCTACCATCAAAAACTGGATTTAAGAAAGGAGACAGAACCAAGAAAAAGCAAAACCTTGGCCTGTTCTGGAATCCTTCGTGGTGGGTGTTGGAGTTGCTCTGATCAACACCAAATTCAGGCGGGAAGAGCAGAGCACTTCTATCAGCAGCCCCTCCTAAGTGCTTCGTGTGATCCCTATTGTATTGCCCAAATCCTTTGTTCTAACACCTTTCCTACCCAACTTTAAGTGTCAGTGTCAGCACTCCCCCTGCCATGCAGCAGCACCCGAGGGGCACAGGAGCGCTCCTACAGAGCCATAATGTTCACAGGGGCTTCCAAAATCTCGAGATGTTAATATATAGGAAGTCAGCATGTGAAGAAGGGAAATGCAATTAAGTTTGGATACCAATAGGAGTTACTCCACTGTGGGCACCGGGGGAAGCAGGGATTGTCTCTTGTGTGCCCACCCATAACGCAGTCCAACCGAGAAGTTGTAGGAACAAATAATAGCACGAAGCAACAATACCGGGGGCTGCTGTATTTCAGACAATCCTGTGTATCAAATACTTGCACAGGAATTATAGTTCTTATCTACGGCCTGAACAAAATAAATTCAACAAGTGAATATCCAAGTCGATAAATTGAAATGGTTATCAGACAAAAAAATCTGGCTTTGCAACAGTGACTGGTCACTTCTCGCCGTCAGACAAATCAAGATCCACCCTGCAGAAAAATAAGCCTCAAAACAGAATGTGAGATCTGTTTCATTTCAGAAGGTTCCCGCACCATTAGATTCCTCCCTAAAGAAGAGACTTCATTGTTACGGCAATTAGTATTCCTCCACCCCGGCAAAACGCAAGCAAGGGAAAAAAAAAAAAAGCTCTGAAAGGGTAATCTAGCCATTTCGCAGCTTTGCCTCCTTACTCCACCCAGTCTCTGCTCAATGGCCGCACACAGCATCCATAAACATGGTAACACCAAAAGGAACACGCAGAAATGACATCCCTGAGAACAAGCTAGAAATCGGCAATAAATCCTTCTATTTAAAAATATTTTCTTTGTTTAGTTCCCTCACGTAATTTTCCTATTTAACAAAATGACTCTAAGGGCAAACAACACTTTGATAAGCAGACCCTCCCTCTTCCGAAAACCAGCCGAATGCTGCACAATCATTTATAAACCATCATCACTGAAAACAGGTTCTTTAACCCCCGTGTCATAATACTATAAACAATGCTGTCACAGGCATATACACTTAAAAGAATCTCCATACAAATACATAATTCAGTTAGGACGTCGATATGCCCAAATATTTATTTGCAGCAAAGGAGTGTTTAATAGAGATTTTTAATATTACCCTTCCACCACCCCTGGTTAGGTAATTCATTATGAATTGACTTGACCCGCAACAACCAAGCCCTCTGCTGCAGCACCACCAGCACGGAAATTCTACCAGTGACACTACGGCAAAGAAAGAGAAGGTGTCACATTATTATTGGTACTAAAGGTCAAGTTTAACTGCATCCACCTTAGACAGCAACAAAAAAATAACCTCACACACACAGAGCTGCCTAAACCCTAAAGTTTTCAAGGGAGGTACCACTCCCACCCCCCCAACTTCCATCAAAAGCCCTGCCTGCGTATAACCTCCTGCCGAAACAAAAACTCCAGAGTAGCAATAAATAGAGGATTTTAGCCAACTCGACCGCTGCTGCAAGGTTTCCAAGGAAAGCCGGTGCGCCTGTGGAGGAGCAGGCAGCCATATGACCCCCAGAAGGAGAGAAGAGACCTCCCTCCCCCGTTTTCACTGCAGCTGGTTCTGAAGGTCTGAGCCACCTCCTGCCAGGGGATCGCCGCAGGAAAACACGCTGGATGCGAAACACAGTCTTAAAATAACACCTCGGATACCCAATTCCGGGTTTGTTGTCCGTGCTGGGCCAGGCCGGGCGGTGCGGGCCGGGGGTGGGCCACGCCTGCCCTGCCCGGGGAGGGGACGGGGGCTGCCCCGCAGCAGCAGCCC
>VZTM01020228.1:456947-502090 GCA_013400555.1 Jacana jacana
GCTCCCGGCCTGCCTCGCGCCGGCCGCCTCCCGGCTTGCTCTGCGCGCCCCGCCGCGGCCTGCCGGTACGGCCTGATCCTTGCCGGGCCCCGGTGGGCCGGTACCGGTACCCCCAGGCCTCCTCCGCTCTCTCTGACCTCCCGATGGCACCAGGGCATCGCCGTGGCAGCGCCCCTTCCCGGGTCCCCGTGCTCCACACGTTGTGGGTGCTGCGGGAACCCGCTGCCCTGTCACATGCACCCCACCGCTGCCGTTGTTTTCTTCAGCAGCGTTTTCAATAGCGGTAAAGCTGCTTTAGTGAAGTCTGAGAATAGCAAAAAAAGAAAAAAAAAAGCTGCAAGAATCAGGGAAGAGACTAACACGAGTTGAGGGGCTGGGAAAGAAAGAAAGGGCAGAGTGAGCGTAGGAATTTGTCTGTGCAGCCCAACTGGGAGGATGGCTGTGGCCTGTCCGCAGCACCAGGTCTCCTGGGACATGAAGCGCTGGAGAGAGGGGTGAGATGGGGCCCTGCTGGAGTGCGCACGAGGGGGCTGGGGCTGGCTTTGTTCTACCCCTGCCGGTGCTGCTGCCTGAAAGGTGATGGCAGTCACACTGCTCCTGTTGGGACTCCTTTGGGCCTCTCCACACAGATACGCTGCTGTGGCATGTTCTGGCCTGTGTGGAATCTGCTCCTGAGACAGCACTATTTTTAGTGAGTAACCTTGTCCTGCAGACCTAGAGTTCCCAGATTTGAAAGAAGCATGCGTATGATTTGCGACCATTACCTCTGTGTTACTGGAGATACAGGGTCTTGGTGTGTCCACAGGCTCTTTGCTATTGCATGGTCACAGTATGAATATCAAAAAAATCATGCTATACACTTGGAATAGAATGTTATAATGTACAAATCCCACTTGGTTAAATCTCAAAGTGTCATTGGTTTAATATGTCAGTGTTCCTAAGGGTAAACTGAGGCATGGGCCAGTGAAGGTTGAATCCACACACTCACAAGAAGTGGCTGGTGGAGGAACGTGGTGAGTCCTGGAGAAATGGGCTGCCACGTCCCTCAGTTGCAATTTGACAAACATGGGCAAACAACTGTGTACATCAGAAGCCAGATTCTCCCCTCAGCTCTTGATTCTGCAGTCCTTGCAGTCTTCAGTGGTTTGTCGGAGTGTTGGTGACAGCAGTCCTCACCTGGGTGCTTTGCAAAATACTCCATTTGGTAAATAATGGAGATGAACGGGCAGTGGACCCAGCCAGTGTCACAGCTTAATCACAGTAAATCCAGATGCAAACCAGAAGGAGCCCTGCTGTTACAGGAAGCAGTTACGTGTGTCACTCAAAGACCGGTGACCAAAGTCACCTCGAATGTTGGCAGGACTAACAGCCTAGCACAACCCTCAGCGTGGGCCAAAAAGCGTCCTGAAGTGCTGATTTGAGGTAATAACTAATTCCACATGTAACACCCCTCTAACAAAAACTTGAAGAATAACTCCAAGTTTCATAATCAACAGCTGTATAGTTTTATCTGTTTCTACGGCCAGTAGCATCTGAGATTACTAATATTTAATATTTATGTAAGGAGTCTCTGTTTAAGTACTGAGGGCTCTCGACGGTGCTTTTGGGCAGCTTCATGGTTGTGCTGTGCCTTGTGCTCAGTTGCTTTCTCTTCTCTTCATGCTTTTCTTTTATGTAGCAGTAGGCAAGAGAGAGCAATTTAAACCCGATGCCCAGTGCAAAACTGCAAACACATCCAGGACAGGTTTTGAGTGTGATCCTGCATTGAACTTGTTGGGTTGGGGTTTTTTTATGGACTAGATTGCAAGGGTTAGATCCGTTTAAGCCTTGAAAATGTCTCACAGTTTTACAGAGATGATGATAGCAGAGACATTCCCAAGTGTACTGGTGAAATTCAAAACAGACTAAAAGTAATTCACATTCAATATGCTGGTTAGTATAATTAACAATGAGATAAACAGTTGGACAAGTCAGGAGGCCAGATTTCCAGGGAGCAGACAATGCAGTGTGGGCCTGATCCTTTTGCTAATGAAAAAGGATCAAAACGGAGTGATGTGTGTCAGTGTCCTGGACCAGCATGTCAAGGGGGTGTTCGGGTACTTTCTGAAAAAGGTTGGATCTGGCCATGCTCATCTAGTCATTCCACTCAGTATTTCTGTTTCTGTGCTGACCTCGGGTAATAGCACTTTGCTTCCAAGGCAGAGAGAAAAACTCCCAGTTCCCACATAAGGCATGTGTTAGTGGTATTTTATACACTCGTCAGCAGGAGAAACACAGATCAAAACTGCCAATCTGCCCCATCACTGGTGCCACTGGGGAATATAGAAAAATAATGTGTCCAACCAGAGGTTCTTACTCCCTGCGTTCCGAGTCCTAGGGGCTAGTAGCCATTGGTCGATTCTAGCTTCTTAAGCTGTTCTCTGGCAATTAACATCCTTTTAATTTTTAAATGTGCAAAGTAAATTTTCTCCCCTCTTAAGAGGCGTGCAGTCATTGGCTCGTTTGGTTGTTAATGTGCTGATTACACATGGCCAGGCCATGAAGGAGCTTAGAGGCTTCCACTCCTGCTGCACGCTGAGGGACGGGAGCCCTTTTCACGCCCGGGTTAATCACCCTTCGCCATATGCACAGGTATATTGTGTGTGTGGAACTCCCCTCCTCACGTCCCATGGACCCTGAACTGCTGATCACAGGCCTTGGAGCCCAATGGCTCAGCCCCTCTCCCCCCATCTGTACTTCTTCAGCGTGTTTGATCATTCATACGTTGCCTATGAATGAAAGTTGTCATTAATATTCTATGTGTGTGCATATTTGTGCAGCAGAACATCCCTAGCAACCTTCCACTGTAATCAACTAATTTGCATGTTGCAAGTCCATCTCCGTGCCTGACCTACAAAAGGCACGAGCTGTTACAACTGCAGAGCTTTGGGAGATAAAAACTTGCACAAAAAATGCCTCTGCAGATTTGAACTGAGAGCTCGACTCAGTTGTAGGTTGGGAGTAAATTGTGGGGGCAGCAGCAGTGTCATAGCTAGGTGCTAAGCGCAGAGCAAAGGAAAATTAACTTCTGGCTGTGTCTTGCCGTTCAATTTAATGAGTCAGTGGGCATGTCTACCTGTGTCGTTAACCCTGGCGTTGCAATAAATCACAAGAAACGAGAATTCTCCCCTCTTTTTGTTCACTAGTAAAGAGCGACTTGCCTCTGGAGCTGCAAAATTGCCCACTTTGCTGTTTTATTGATGGAAATACATGCAAAAGTTTCCGCCATTGTATACTTTTGAATTGTAACGTCACCTGGGGGTTGACTTAAAGGTTTTGAAAAAGTTTTTGGTTTTTTTTCAACCAAAACCAGAGATAAACCACCTGTGTGTGGGAAACTGTTGTGTTCCCAAAGCAACGTGTAGCGTAAAGCATTCACACTCCTTTTTAATGTCTGTTTGGATTTTAGAACTCCTACTTCCAGTACCGCTGTGCCCTTCCCTGTCTATTGTCAAGATAAGGGAGAGGGCATTCTGTGACTGCCCCTCTCTACCCGACCTTCTTCATAGCATCAAACAGAAGAGAAGGTGACCAGAGCTGGTCTCCACGGTGTTCCAGTATGGAGATGGAGAACCTTGGCTGTCTGCAAAGTCTTCACCCTTCACAGTAGAATTTCCAGCTGAAGTGAGCCCCTTTTCAGATTTATGATCAAGAAAGCGCAGTGGTGAAATGGTCAGCAAGTCTTGCTGAAGTGGACTTGCAGAAATTCACATGCCTACATTTATCCCAGTTTGCTTCTCAGTGAGAACTGGTTCCCACGTGTGTCACAGACGGTTGGTCCCACAGCAGTGACGGTGCTGTCTCTCTGTGCCCTGACTCAGTAGCCTGTATTCCTGGGGGTATTATTTTCACATAAGTGCTTTAAACTCCAGCAATTGCTTTTCCTTGAGCCAAAGGATGAAAGTCCAGGTACGAGTAGCATTTCATCAGCTTATCAGTTTGTGGTTTTACTGGCTGTCCCCCGACAGAGGACCTTATATAAACTTTACTGTTCACCTTTGAAGTGCAGCTTTGTCTGAGAGCTCTCAGCCTGGCTCGCTGGGTAAGTCACAGTGTATCTGCTGGCTATTTTGTGTAGTTGTGAGGGTCTGATCAGTGTTTGCTGGGCCTCACGTGAGAAGATACTCATAGCATCCTTTTTAGTGATTGTGTGAAATCAAGTATGGCCTATAATAACCTAACAAAGTTTTTAACTTAAGAGTATTAATTGCAGGTACTTATTGCCATATAAGATGTTTTCTGCTCCCAAATTTTTAAAATTTATATGAGAATTACACTTATTCAAAGGAAGAATATAGATATTAAAAATATTTAATATTTTCAGCACATTATTCCTTATCTCTTGAAAAATGTCCTTATGAGTCAAAGCGAATGGCAGCAACACGTACCTTGGAATTAAAAGCAGAGTAAAGCGGTGCAGGGGTATTAAGAGACCCACCTTTCACAGAATGGCAGAATGACAGAGGGATGGAAGGGACCTCTGGAGATCATCTAGTCCAACCCCCCATCTCAGTCTACGTGGGCAGGCACTTCTGCACCCAGAAGCTGCTGACAGCTCCCCTGCTAATTCGGAGGTGTGCTACACCTGCCCGTGCTGGCCAGCGCTCAGCAGGAGTAATTTGTGTGCGTGAGGGCCTGATTTGCATAGAAAGGTGCTGCAAATGCACATGCAGGTATTTCAGATCAGATAAAGCATCCATCCATCTTGCACATACGTCTCTAAGTGCATTGCAACTGCAAATTTTGATGTACTCTAAGTGCAAGCCTTTGCTGTGCCTCGGCGGCACCTTCTCATTCACACCGATAACCTCTGGAAGCTGCACTGCAGAATGAAATAAAAGAAACTAAATATACAGATTGTTAGAAGTGGATTCACAAATTAGTGTAGCAAAGTAAAAAAGCAGCTATAACCCAAGAGCTGGTGGGTGTAAGCGTTGGGGAAAATAGTCCAGAGCATATTTGCACAAGGTAGTATTAAAGGAGGGGAGCCCAAACTAACATCCATGTATTCTTAATCCGTAGTTATCCCAGATTTGGATTAAACTGCCTTCTGGAGGGTTTTTTAAGGCCCTTTTTATATTGAAGTGTTTACCTTTGGTCACAGCATTTGTCCCTCCAAGGGGTTTATGTTTCAAAAAGGACTGAGAGAAACTTTTCCGCCGAGTATATCAATGGAGTTGCTGCTGAGTCAAAAGCATAGTTAGAAACAAAGCAAACGTGTTGGTTTTTAATTCTTTAAATTCCATTGCTAATTATAGTAATGTGTAATCGTGGATGTTGTTACTGCTGACACTATCCACCCCCCTTCTAAATTCCTTTCACTATATTCCTTTTCACTTGAAATAATAAAGCACTGCCAGCAATGCCAAATGACTGTTTGCATTTGATGTAAGCACCATAGAGCAAAGGGCAGTCTCAGGGCACTCAGCCTGATATTAGAAGATGCTCTCATGTTATTTTTCATGCTTTTATAATTTTGTTGTTCATATATAACACGTAAAAAATGGAAACTTAATTGTAAATTAAGAAGCAAATCCTCTAAATCATGTCCAACCGTCCCTGTTAGTTTCTATTGCAGAATCACCAGAAGTCTTTGAAGTTCCCTTTCACAGCAGAAATGTGTTGCTCAAGGTACTGTAAAACAACAGGGGAGTACGGCCTCTGCCCCAAGGATGCTGCCGGGTCTGAATAAGTACCGGTATTTAGTTGATCCCCTAAACTAGAGATGGATGGTGTTCACCAGGTCGTTTCCACTCTAGATGTGGGAAATGGAAAAAGCTTTCTAGAGAGCGTGACTTGTGTCTGTTGTGAAGGAAGTTTATCAGCAGTTCCTGAGGGGGATCATGGCTGTGGACACATCCCCTCGTTCCACAGGAGCGGCAGTGAGCGGAGCTGAGCGGAGCTGGCTCCAGGACGGAGGTGCTGCCTCTCCAGAAGGATGATGGACTTTGCAGCTGAAGTTATTAACGAGCTGACAGAGGAGGTTTATAACATACGGGCTGAGGTATGCAGGAACCATGCTCTGTACCTACTCGAGGGATGATTTGTAATCTGACATGTCTTCCAAACAAAAATACCACCCTGAGCAGAAACACCTCTACAGGCAAAATTAACCCTCGTTTCCTATCGTGCAATCTATTGAACTAATGAACCTGCTTCAGACTTTAATAAACTGACAATCTATTGCCCCATTAAAATCAGCAACATTTACAAACAATAGAGCTATTCAGATTTGTAAATGCCATACTGATGCTCCATTTTTAAAATTTTAGAATATTTATTATTACCAGAAAATTCAAATTCTCTTTTGCATTAGAAAGGCCATAATTACTGTTTCTCAGTAGCATCGGGCATGTTCCTGGTCTAACCAGAGGGCTTAGGAGTTGAAAGAGGTGTGTGCTGGGCAGCTGTCCGCTCTTAAAAGGCTGGTCCAGGTTTCTCTCTGACAGGAAGGAATCTTGCAGCTTCCCTGCACCCAGGAGGTCGGTGGCTCACGGTGCCTTATGATTCATGTCCATAGGAATGCCCCAGGAACACCCCGTGCACAGATACTCACACGCCCTAATCAAATTATATGTTTGACACATTCTTAAAATGAAGCTTTCTGAATGCAATTGCGCTCACCCCTTGTGCTGCGATTCGCTGTCACCGGAGCTGGGAATGAAGCACAGCAGTGGCTGCTCCTTGTAGTGTATGGCACAAGGAAGCAGTAACCTTAGCTTGCCTTGCTAGCACCATTGCCCCCGGAGAACAGCTATAATTAATCCCATGTAATCTAAAATGGGTTGTGAGGAAGGAGCACTTAGAGATGTTGCCTGTTATAGTAGGCATTGTATGGTAAATGTACTGAAAACTGTAAGTGGAAGAAAGAATGTGAGATTTACTTTTGTCAGACGAGAAGTCCACAGACAGAAGGGAGAGGGGGCAGAGCTCTCCTTGGGTCTCTGGGGAGCTACGCTGCTGCCCAGGGGGACGTTCAGCAAATGACAGAGGCAGTAAAACCATTCATTCTGTGGTAGATGAATAGGTATATTTCTTTAGTTAATCCCTTCTAGCTGAAGTGCGATTCTGAAGAGTGAGGAAAATGGTAGAAGAAGGAACGTCTGTCCATTTTTGGAAAAGTTACAAACTCTTAACACTGATACACTGAGATGTTGTCCTGTGCTTTGTTCTCTCAGGAACTCCTTTTGGGCAATCATTTAACATCTTCTGAATACTTCTTAAACCATTTCAAATGCTGGCATTATTTATTCATATTTATGAGGCTTGTTTATAAAACCTCTTTCAAGGCCAGTGGTGAAGCTCCAGGTGATGGTGATAGAATTGACCATCAAGCTGCTCCGTGGTGTTCCTGGCAGAAAGAGGACCTGCTTTCACACTCTCCTGGCTGAAGTGCTTCCTCAGACCTTTGGTATAGTTCTATTATTGGTTATAAGCATAGTTAGTTCTCTCAATGACCTTATTATGCTTACATATATATCTGATTAGAAAAAGATAGGCTTCAGGATGTGCCATGTGTCGGGCAGGTCAGAAAGCGCACTCAGACATGCTTTGGAAAGGAGGGACTGTCCCTGGCTCGCTGCTGCATGGTCTCTGTTCATTCCAAACAGGAAACTAAGCACATTTCATCACATGAATGTGGGTTACCTAAAAGGTTGATAAAGACTGAGTTCTGTGGTTTAAAGAGCTCTCTGTGAAAAAAGGGAGTAGAACTTCACCTGAAGGTAAGAAATTATCATTCAGCCGTGACATCAAATTTTGCAGTCACAACTCCATTGCTTCCCCTTAGAGCTGCACTAAGGTAAGGTCATCGTTAGCAATAGGATGTCACATTGAATAGTTTCATAATTCAATGCATTATTATGTGACTGAAAGAGACATGGGACACAGTGGCCTCTGCAGACCACAGGACCTGATTTTGGAGTGTTTACTCTTTATTTTACAGCAGTGCTCCTGCCTTATGCAGTGACGATACACAACTTTAACTAGGAGCAGGATGTGAGACTGCAGTTATAAAAATTACAGTTGAGAGTTGAGCTTGTTCCAATTTCAATGTGTAGCGACATCCTTGGTTAGAAATTTTGATAGTAAATTAGGACAGTTCTTGTTTGGAATAGAGAAAAATTTCTAACTCAGACTGATTTAATTCTTAAAAATGCGGGAATAAACTCCTCTTTGGTTCATTTACAGAATCCCAGTAGATTTCCATTTGGCCTGGAGAGTTGTCTCTGTCCCCATTTTCAGGCTTCATGGTGTTATCTGTATTCTCTTCTTTATCTCCCACGGCAGCTTTTTCACTATTAAGCAGGGGTGTGAAGGATATTTGAGATGAGAAGGGTTTTGTTCTCTTACGGCACCAGGCAGCAGGCGGTATCTCCGAAGACGTCTGACCAGTGATAAAGCAGGAGATGTATTGATATGAGCTATATCTCACACCTAACCTGCAGTAGTCTCCCAGAATGTTGTGTTGGCAGAGCTACTGGGGACTTCTTCAAAAGCAAACAGTTTGGGGATTTGTTGGGAAGGATGTCAGGCCGGCAGAGGTGCTAACAGCCAGCAGAGACCGAGAGCTGCAGAAGGCAGTCTGGCTCTGCAGACCTTCCCATAGCAGGGTTTCCTAGGACTCTTAGGGCTTAGATGGTACGTAACGCAGCTGAAATCATTCTCTTTTGTTTTGTTTTAAGTTGGCAATGTAACCATCATTTAAACAGAAAAAAAAAGAGAAAGAAATGGGTGTTGGGGCGGCGGAGGCCACTGGTTGACGTATTACAGCAGAATAATGAAGTTAGGTAAGGATGTTCAAAAGAAATTGAATTATGGTAAGGCAATAATTACTGCTGTGGGAGTCTGGACTTGAAGATTTTCAGCTGTAATAGGTCAACAGTAAGTTCTGTAAAATTCACCTTTCTGTAGCCACCTGCACCTCTGTGGGAACAGGCGTCTCCACACTGATCAATACCAGTATGAGAGCTTGGTTCTGAACCAAAATATCTGCAGCTGCCCTTTGTCACAGGGGCTGTGGCAGAAGCAGGAGGAAATTAAGCAGCAGAGAAACTGCTAAGAGTTAATTTAGTGTGTTGAGAAGAAAAAGGAAATTATGAGGGGAAAAACTGAACCATTTTGGAAAAGTGGTTTGGTTTTGGAGGGCGCATTTTCTAGTCCAGCCTCTGCTTTCTCCATCCCCTCCCTTCTCCATCCGCTGATGCTCAGGGTACTCTCACCTTTTACTTTAAGGTGAGCAGGACTGGGCTGCATGTGCCAGCACAGCTTCCAGGGGCATTACTGAAATGTAGAGAAATACCTGAAGACAATTCCAACACCACAGCTTTTATTTTCATTCTCGTGACCGAAGACCATGCACTGAACACTGCCAGTTACATTTTAGTATTAACAATAAAAATCAAAATCAGCTAAGTTTTAAATGTCTAAGAACAAATGCTCAAGGGAAAAGGAAACAAAACCCTTTCCACCCTCAGCCCAAGACAGGAGTCTCGGCAGTGCCTAACCTGCCAGCTGTGCCTTCGCTGTTAGGTACTTTCTACAAACCACCTCTTTCAGTTCAGGGTGTTTCTGCCACACGGGAATCTTTCCATGCTCCAAGTTAATTATGTTTCTCTCCCCTCGAGTTTCTTTACTGCCCAGAAATTTAAGCTAATGTAGTCTATTTTTGGTTTTTAAAAGTGCTCAGTGCTATGATATCTATGTAGAAATCTAGAAAGATTATCAAAATCTCAGTAGAGGGAGGAGGACAGGCAGGGATCATCCCAGTTCTCACAGAGTGTAATATCTTTTGCCTGGCTTAGTTGTCCCGGAGTAGTGCTGCATTGGACTATGCGGAATGTGTGCATTTTCATGAGCTGAGTTAATCCCTGTGTTCTAGGAAAAGACCTTGATAGCATTATCTGTCATTACGTACAGTAGTGTATGTACTAGGGTGCACAGAGCTATTCCTGGCCTGCCAGACCAGGTAAAGAAAACCAACCTTTCACAGGGAACAAAAATGTAGTTGCTTAGAGGCCCCTGACGGGTCAGAGGGAGGAGCGGGGCTTGCAGAGGGCGCTGGAGGGAGGGCTGGGGGCGCTGGGAAGGTGCTAGGGAACCCCTGGCTGCCTTTCCCAGGCTGTGGGGGCTCGGCAGCCCTCGGCTTCACTTTGGGTCGGTGCTCGCAGTGACAGCAGAGTGACAGAAAGAGGGCCACATACTTTACTGAGATAATGCCAAGTGCTGAGGTCTTGTAATAAATCCCGTGCCCCGCCGGATCCAACCTCCTCAGAACTTGTAGTACTTCTTTCTTTAAGATCTTGAAGTAATGAAATCCATTTTCATGGCATAACTTGGGATGTTTCACGGTGTGCTGCTGACAATGCTCTAGAATTCTTTACCCATGTATTTTTGTGCACCACCCTCTTCGTTTTCCATTGCCTTGCTCCTTGTGGAGTAATTTAAATATAGGCAAAATGACTTAAAAAAGCAAATCCAAATTGTGGCCTTTCTCAGGTTTTACAAGCACTCCTAATAAAAGAGGGTTCGAGGCAAGTGGAGAACCTGGCCTTCGGGCATAAGTCTGATGGCACGTGTTGCCAGTTCTTTGTTTTGATGTTACTTGTCATTTTTATCAGTATTTGTACTAATTAAAAAATACACATCAAGCTACACCGTTCAAAAATTGCTGTGAAACTCATCAGTTCATACACATTTTAGTCTGGAGCGTTGAGAAAGATGGTGAGAAGCAAGGCAGGATGGAGTGGGGGTAGGGACCTTGGAATAATGTAAAGAAATTGGAGGAGAAGGCGAGAAGCCCATTTTGCTCTCCTTCAGCAATGAGGCAGGAGTCTGCCTTTATCCTGCCTAGCAGGTGGAGGGACACAAGGAGAGGAGGGGCTCGTGAATGGGGTGTTTCTTTGTGGGTTGTGGTAGGAAAGAGGAACAGAGCGAAGGAGAGTAGTTCCTGTCAGTACCCACCATCAGAAAATGCCTTAGCAGGTTGGCAATCAGCTCGTCAGAGACTCTATAGCCCGGGTATTAGCCAGGTGGCCAGTTCCCCACTCAGCCTGCCAAGCGAGCTGCTGATCAGCTCGGAGCCAGACAGAGTGCCAGGTGGCCAGCTCCGTCACTCAGCATCCAATTAACGAGGACACTGGTTGGGAGCCAAGTGGAAAGGCAGCTCCGAGACGGGGAGAGGGAGCATCTCTGTGCCACCAGTTCTGTCCCCGTGTCGCGTCCAGCTGCCTTTAATTCCTCTAGACACCCGGATTTGTTTGAATCTTTGCTTGGAGTTCTTTTGGTTGGTGGGTTGGTAGGGTTTGGACTGGGTGGGTTTTTTGTTTGGGGTTGGGTCTTTTTAGCAATAAAACTGTCTAACTCTTTTGGATGTCTCCAGCATTAGCCTTTCACAGTGCTTCCTGCATGGCCAAGAGCGGAGCTGTGCCCCGCTGAACGTGCCAGCTCTGTCCATACTAGAAAGAAACTACCCAAGTCCTCTCACTCCTGACCTGTGTTTGAGTGTTAGCCCAGTGCAGGGACTGGCAGCCCGTGTCTGGCACCGCCTGTCAGGGCACAGCTGGATCTCAGCAGTAGATACCTGAATTACTTGGCAAGAGATGGACCTCCACTCAGTCCTCATGAAGAATTTTAGATATAGGGGCAGCTTGCAAATTGTTTTTCATACCATTTCAATATTTAATAAAGGCAATTGTCCTTTGATGGCTTTTTCACTTCAGAGGATTTTGCAAGATGCTTTTTATTGCACACACATTACTTAGGAGGTCTACTTTTACTGCTCTTTAATCCTGCCACAAATTTCCCATAGGTTTAAGTGGAAGTATGAAATTTGATGTTTGTTGTGATTATGTGTGTATAATCTTACATTTCTTAAGAAAGCTCTGGGACATGGTCAGGATCTGGGAGATGGGGTGACCCAGTGAAGCTGGTAGTTCACATGATCCTGTGTTTGTTGGGATCGTTGTCCACGCTGGTGACCATCTGGAGGTCACTCCATGAGGTGCATGTGGTTGTGTTGAGCCTTACCAGGCTGCTGTAGGAGTGAAGCCAGAAATTAAAAACTTGTGAAGCCCTTTCCACTTCCTAGAAATCAGGTTGAGACACGTGAGGAGAGAAAAATTGTCAGTTTTTTACACATGCTGTAAATAAATAGAAGTCTCCCATTTGTAGTATCTTGCAGAAGCACTAAGGTATTGCAAAAATGAGGGAAAGGGGAGTGCTTAAAAATGCAGCTCTCTTCAGGCCTCTCTCAGAGTCTGAAAATAGCATTCCACCTTTAGGCCGGCCGTTAGGGCAAGATAAACAGTTTTGAATGGAGCAAGTGGACTGGCCAAAAGTGAGATAACAGTTTGTAGGAACGGAGCTATAAATAGGCTGAAGGCTACGGCGCTTGGAGCGCGGGTGACTCACGGTCAGCTCGGGAAGGTGCTCTCCCTGCGCCCAGCGCACGCCCGAAACCCCGACAGGGTTGTGTGCTTCTACCCAACCCGCTGCAAAGAGTAACGCTGACAACTCGGTCCAGGGGCTGCCTGTCGGGCTGGCCCTTACACATTTGTACAAAGAGGTGCTGTGCAAACAATTAGTGACATCAGAGATTGGTTAAGAAGCGATGGTGGTTGTCTCACCGGGCAGATGAAACCAGGTACCAGCGCCCGTTTCACGCTCTCAGGTGCTCGATTCAGTTAAATCATGTGACACTTCTCTGAGATTTCTCAGTGATGAAGAAGGAATAGCACTTCTGATCCATAACTCCTTAAAATCAATGAAATAGCCCAGCATTTTTGGATGAAGCAGTTATTAACTGGTGTATTACAGGCCTGAGTCGACCCGGAGTAGCCCGGTGACCTTGTGTTAGCCTCTCTCCCCAGTTTCCTTAGATGCAAAATGGAGCTAAACAATGCTTCATTATCCACTTTATCTACTAAATAGGGTTAAGGCTAGGGATGGTATGACTATTTAATTACTCTTTGTAATGAGCTCTGAAAAGAAGGGACTGCGAGCGGGTGGTGTTGGAGTCGGTGCTGTAGCTGGTGGGTAGACTGTGTGCGGGGAGGGTGGGGAGGCGTCAGGGCCCGGGGGGGCTGCGTGTCACTGCGGGCTCCGGGGACTGTCCCTGGTGGATCCCGGCGCTTCCTCCCTCGTAGGAAAGGGTGCAGGCAGCGGCTGCTCAGCGCGGTGCCAAGCTCCTTGCATCATCCGCCCTCCGCCCCCTCTCCCCGCCGCAGCTGGGATAGTGACAATTATGCTGGGAGGAGTGTGTCTATCTGTGGCTTTTCTGCCCGCTCAATCCCTCACACACAATCCCACGGAGGTGGGGTTTCTGCCCTGCTTACGTGTCTGTATTTTCAAATCAGCCTCTCCTTGTGTCGCTGCTCTGCAGCCAGCGTGCCACCAGACGGTCCCTGCGCTGCGCCCTGGACACTGTGCAGCGGACGAGAACGGCTGGTGGCTTCCAGACTGCAGGGAGCTTTTCACAGCCACCACCTGCAAAGATCAGACACCCTGACACCCCACTCGCCTCCAGAGCACCCCACTAGTCATCTCCTCCCTCTCCAACACCCTGCTCACCCCCAGAGCACCTCACTAGTCATCTTCCCCCTCTCCAACACCCTGCTCACCCCCAGAGCACCCCACTAGTCATCTCCCCCATCCTGGACTACCTGCTCACCCCCAGAGCACCCCGCTAATCAGCTTCCCACTTGCCAATGCACCAGCCCTTTGGCCCCACACGAGGAGGAGGGTGCAAGAGAGGGCTCTTTCAGTGTGAGAGAACTTGGAGAGAGAAGAGGCTGTGTTAGGTTGAGGTGTTGGATGGTCGGAGGACACAGGCTCCCAGCAGAGGGCAGGTAATTGCCCCACTGGCACTCCCTGAGGAGCCATCAGCTCTGCCTTGGATGGGTCCACGTTCCTGCAGGCGCTCCAGCAAACCTGAGGGTGTCTGTAATCTCTGGCCAGTACTCATTGAACAGGCAGAGCAACTGTGGGCCCTGAAATGGATTTATTTTTAAAAACAACTTAAAATAACAACTTTTTGCTTCTGGCTAGGTGGAGAAATGCTTCCCTATCTTTGTGAAATATAAAGAAAGAAGGACTTTGTGCCTTTTTCTTACATTTTAACATAACTGCTTTAGAATATCTCTGTCACTTCAGACCAGAAGGGCGGTGTTTTCCCGCGGGGCTCCTAAGGGCAGATGTTGATGCAGCCGTACGCGTGGGGAAGGCAGGGCCCTGTCCAAGAGGAAAGAAAAGACAGAGAAAGGAATGGTCAGCTTTACATACTGCAGAACAAAAGGTCCCAGATAGGTCCTTCCCCAGAGAGTATTTTGTTCCACTTTAGTTCATTCTTCAATCTCTATCAATGTTTTTTGCCATCATCATCAGGCAGTATTTACATTTGTTTGTTATGATATTAGCATGTTGATGAACAACATGTGAAAGAACCAAACCAGAATGAGTTCAAAGATATTATCACTTTGTCATTAATGTAATTTGGGGCTTGTTTATCAACAATCTCACATTCTCAGATGCCAGTTGAAAATGTGCTGAAGGAACATACCATTGGAATGGACCATCTGTAATTGACTCTACTCCGCTGCCACCACAGGGCACCATATAATCCCCTTCCTCAATGGCTGGGACACCGTAGAATTCTGTGGGGATTTTGACTTCTCCAGGTTAGCAGAACCTCTCCTGAACCTCTTTTCCTGCGGTCTGAAACCCATGCTGCGGGCAGGCGGCCGTCTCCTGCGTAGGCAACGGGGGTTTGGAGGGTACAGCTCTCTGCTGGGATGGTGAGCGGCTTTCACTGGCAGCGCTACTAAATTCCTGCTGATCTCAGAGTGCGTTTGAGAAGTGATTTCTCAGGGTGTAGCCGGTAATTTCAAATTTCCTTGCACCAGTCCCTGCGAGCTCCCCCCTCCAGAGCCACGTGCCCGTTATCTGCCGGGACAGGCGTCCCGTGGCGCGGCCTCTGATCCTGCCACGGCGAACGTGGCCGTAGGTGCTGGAAGGGCTGACGGAGCATGGAAAGCCCCTGCCAGTCCCCATCAGCAGCCTTGCCCCAAGGAAATGAAAAATTGCCTGCCTGTTCTACACCCGTGTGCTTGACAGATTAGAATATGGCTTTAGGTATTTGGGTGTTTAAGCCTGGCTGTAAGATTTTTTTTTTACCCCCGTAATAATGAAGTGGAACTAAATGATCTATTTTCCAATCTGCCACGAGGCTGATTAAATAGGAGGCTGGAAAAGGGGGTTTAGAGTCAACATTTAGCTTTGGGTATCCTTTTGTTTGTTTGTTATTTCTTAACAGTGGGTTGGAGGAGATTACAAAGCCTGAAATGAATATAAATAGTTTCCTGATTAAAAAAAAAAAAAGGGAAAAGCAGAAGAGAACTTAATTTAAACCTTGCCCTGAGGAGCTGGCAGCTCAGAGCCAACACTGGGGACTCGTGGAGTAGAACTGTAAATAGCAATCCCTCACTGAAAGAAAGAGAAACCCATCTAGCCGGGTTTGCTTCACAATGTTGTTGTAGCCTAGCTGTTTTGGGCTATTACTATCCTATTCGGACTAGAAATTAGGAACCAATTATTTATAACCGTAGTGCCTGCCCAGCTCTTCTCCTCTTCAGAACTTTCTTAGCATCGAGTGGTTTCTGCAGAGCTCCTGAAGTGGCAGTCAGCCTCACAACTTTAATCCCTCCAGCTGATTCTGAGTGATGAGGAGGAGTTCAACTTTGGCAAAAATATGACAAGTTTGGGTGGAAAAAAAACCCTATTATAGTTGTGGTATTTGGGGTGGGCCTTAGTAATGGACCCCACCGTCAGAGGGGCCGTTGGAATGTGAGTGTAAGATGCAGGGGTCTGTCCTGGCCGGTGAGGAGCTGGGAAGCAGCAGCCATCACTACTGCAGCATTGGAAACCGGAGTCACTTCAGGTCCTATAATTTGCATCTGAATCACCATATGAGTTAGGGATTTAAACTTTTTGGCCATGTCACACGACAGTAGAAGTCTCAGTCCAGCAGGTCATAGATTTACTTGATGCTGTCATCAACATTAGTCAGTGAACACAATAACACAATCTTTGTGCATTATCTGCAAGACTTACATGGGAAGGAAGCTGCAGGATAGCCGGGTGGAAGGAGGCAGGAAGGGCCAGTTATGAGCGAGCCAGGAGTGGACACCAGCCTGCAGCTTCCCACAGGGGCACCTCCAGACAAGGGCTTTCCATCTGCCTGAGCACCCACCTGGTGTTTCAGAAGAAACCCAGGAAAGGATCAGGCCAAGCAGAACGGGGAAGCTGCTGTGTGCTGCGAGCCACAAGCCCCACGGCAGCGGGCATTTATTCTTGTTGCATCTGGGGACGTGGACTGGGCAACCTAACATGTCTTCTGTGTCTTACCTGGTATTGTTTCTAGCAGGACTGTTTAGTGAGCATGCCACCTTTAGGCATTGTTGATGAAAAACATTTGAAAAAGGAACCTTAACAGGCTGCTTCTTAAGAAATATGAAAGCACAGATAATGCTCCCAGCAAATCTGGGGCTACAACACCCACCCAAACAGCCGGGATTTACTGCCTGCCGAGTGACGCTTACCCAGGGTGTCATCCACCAGAGACATGCTGGGCTTAAATTCTCTTAACTGAAGACTTTACATATGAACATATGGTAGGAATATAATGAAACCCTCTGGAAGTGGTGTTGGAAAATAATACACCTTTACTTTTCCCTGTTTTCTTATTTACAGGTCTGTGCAACCAGAAATAACTTCTAAATGTGTTTGTTTAATGCATCTGGTGTCTGTGAATTAACAGGTACAAACTACCCCTGTCTCCGGGTAGTGCATTAGGAACTGTAGAGGGATTCTCTGAATCACTAATTAATATAGATTTTTCATCTATTGAGAACAGAGCTGAAAGTGGACTTAGTGAAAAATGCCCTGTGGTTGGTGTTTTACTGTTGTCCCTCGGTTAATACCATCTACAGTGGTTCCAGCTCTTACTGTACTTTGCCATCTCTGTGAAGTAGAATATGAAATTATATATAAATATATAATTATACATTAATTTAAATATATACACACTTAAATCTAGCTTTACAGCACTTTGGGGAAGATGGGGATAACTCTGACCCACTTTTTCACTGGAGTCATTAGTAGTTCTATATGCCTCAAACTGAAATACATTAAAAGGTGCTGTCTTCTAAAAGTTTTATCTCTGGTGATCAAGTTTATTTGAGAAGTCTGTAGTTAACCACTCAAAAATAGACTCACTAGCAGCCACTAAGTAATTTCTGAATATTTAGGTCAGTTCTTCTCATTTCTAGTGTTCAGCTTTTGAGACAGAACCCGGTGCAGGTGGATGTTTAAACTCACTTTTGTTTCCATTAAGTTAGTGTGAATTCTGCCATTAATTCAGTGCCCAGGACTCTTTGTAAAGGCTTTATCTGAAATTATTTTAGAATGTTTCCTGTGACCTGGGGGACCTGCTGACAGAATGGAGCGGTCCCCACAGTGTCAGGGCTCTGACCTGAACCCCAACCCTGCTCTTCCAGCACACCCACTGATGATGGCTTTGCGCGTCTTCCATCATGCTCAGGGGTGCCCTCCACAACCTGAGGGTTTCGAGGATCCCGTGACAGGGATGATGAAGGGATTCTGATTCTAGGAACTGCTTGTGTGCTGTCATTTCTTATTTTCTTGACCTGTTCATGTGTACCTTTTGCTGTGGACTTTATGGTTTCCAGCTTCTTTAGAGGGGAGGAAATAGAGACTCTGGATTGTCAGACTGGACCTTTTCTTCTCAAAGCATGAGAAATATCTCAATTGGGTTTATAAGCTGTTATTAAAACGCCTTCAGCATGTCTGGAGAATCACTGCTGCAGGTCCCTGCAGGCCCTCTGCCTCTGACGGGAGGAGGTTGGTGCCCCTGATGCTGCAGATGCCCTTGGACCTCGGTATGGTCACCTCTCCTCTTCCCAACTGCTGTGCAGCCTGCAGGAGGTCACCCTTCAGAGACAACGTTAGTGGCCCTCCCTCAGATTCTCTTTCAAGCTCAAACATAACAAAATTTCAGCGTTGCTGCCATTGCAGTCTCGTGTTTCAGCCTTGCTTCTGCTCAGGTCCAACTGTTTTGGTGAGCTAGGATATGCTCCTTCTGAAATAGCTGCATCAGTGTATGCCCAGGATGGTTTTCTGGCAAAACTTCCCTTCCTCTTTGGCTATGTCGACTATATCTGGACTTGGGGATTTGCTGAGCTTTAACAATCCCATTATAACCAGAGCAATGCAATTTGCCTGTAGACAAGCTCTTAATGTCATTTACAGTGATTATACCTGTGTTAAACTTACAGTATTGGTTCAGAGCAATCTCATTATTTTAAATAATTATTTCAAAATAACTGTAAAACAAATCACTCATCCTTTTCCACAGAATTCTTCCAACACCTTTTTCTTCAAATACCTCTCTTCTCCTCTGTGATGTATTGATACTCCAAGGCCTCCTCCTGTTGTGCTGCCAGACTCAGCCCACTTCAGTGTCGGGACTGTGTTGTGCACATCTGGCTGAGCGGGAACGCCATCCAGCTGCTCCAAGCTGCTGCCAGACCTGTGTGATGCTCCGTCCTTCCCAGAGCATGAGGAGCTGGAATGGCAGCCGAGGCCACTGCCAGCGGAGCGAGGGGCAGCCGCCAGTGCCAGGACCGTGCAGGGAACCCCTGGATCACCCCACTGAAGTCTGAAGGGAGTCCCCTGCCCTGGCTTGGAGTCCCTTTGATGAGTGCTGCCCCTAAAGGATGCTGTTCTTTGAGATGAAGAGCTTCCAGTGAAGTGGTTTCATTGGATGAAGCAGTCAGTTGGATAGTTAAATGGTTTTGTGTTTTAGGTTGAAAAAGTGTTGAAAAATCACGCTGTTAGTTTTCCAGCAGGAAGTAAATGCGCAGAAGTACACACCAGCAGGGCCTGATACTTGTTTTGTCTGTTCCAGTTGTGTACTAGGTGTGTGGCTCTCCTTGCTATGTGGCTGGGGCCTTGCCAAAATGGACACTTATACCAGCAACATTCACATGATCTAACAGGTGGAGTTGGATATTTTAATAGTAGTAGTAGTGTTTTCTGTATTTTTCATTTTCATTTTATTATGCTCCTTGGCTTGTATCCTCCGTTACCTTGCACCTTATTCAATGGTTTTGTGCTTGTTCTGTCTGGTTGTGCAAACACCCTACAACTGCTTTGCCAGTGCAACTTTTCTCACCCGTTGGAGAAACGGATCTTCTGGCCTTTAACCCTACAGAGAAGAACATTAGTTTAGTTTATCTTAGCTTTCTGTACTTTGATACTCGATACCTGGAGATTTTAGGAGATAAAGAACAAAGGTTTCCTTTTCTCCTCTCCTAATTCAGCGGTGTATCTTGAAAGCTCCTGATGTGGGACGTTTTCTGTGGCTGTGACTCTGGACACACTTTGACCGGAGAGAATCAGATTTGGAGCTGAAGATCTCAAGATACCTGTTGTCTGCGCCGAGAGCCGGCAGCTCTGAAGGGCCTCGGTGGGGCTGTCCATGGGAGGGAGACCGTGAGCCGTGGCAGGGCGGTGGGAAAGATGATCTTCACCCCTGGGAAAAACCACCCAGGAGCTGGGGCCAGCTCAGAAGCACTTTGCAGGACGCTGGGTTCTACCTCTGGTTCTGCTGAGAATGAGCACATGGTGCAGGACTGTGAAATTGAGCAGAAATGAGTTGCTATCAGATTCACAAATTAGTCACCGAAAGAGAAAAAAAGTCTATTAAATCAGGCACTTATACCATGCACTTGGTGGAAATGGGAGACCTGGGCCAGTGCCCCCGGTGCATGGAAGCGTTATGGCCGTGCAGTACCCTCAGACCCCTCCTGCCTTCCAAAATTTTCTAATGCCCAACAAATGCTGTTTGGGTTGATGTATTCAGACTAATAGTGACCTCCAGTGGCTGATCCTCCCAAGCACAGTCCTTTCAAATGGAGCGTCCAGAAGGGGTGAGCGTGTGGTGATGCAGATCAGGTGGGGTTTGCAGTACAAATGTGCGATATTCCGCCTTCGAGGCCTTCGTGATGGCCACAGCCTCACCGCCTCCACACTTCTGGTGAAGTGGCACGGTGTGGAGAGGAGGAATTGCTGGGCATTCTGCTGTAGTGGTGGGCAGCTTTGGACACAAATTGACACCTGCTTTAAAATCTCATTTTATCTCTCTAAATGACTCTTACTAAGTGCATAAGCACTTTGGACATAAGCAAAGCTGACGGCTGCTCTGAGAGCTGCCTCAGCCCTGGGGAACAGGCAGGGCTGCACCAGTAGGGCTGGCTTGCAATGTGGGAGGTTGTTCCATTTGCTCCTGAGTCCTCCAAAACCTGTAAAAGGAAGCTAAATTAAGAAAACCTGACTAGCAGAACGGGTGGTGCAGTGTCACGAGCAGAGTTAGGGTTTCTCTGTGCCCCCAGAGCATCTGACCAGACCACGTTCGTGGTGGAAGGTTTTGTTTATCACCGAGATGTTCATCGTTAATGTCCTTGTGCCCAAAGGCAGCAGCTGGAGCTGCCGCTGTGAACACCCTGCGTGTGCCCCGGGTGGAGGATCCACTGCTGGTTTGTGGTGGCTGCAGCACCCTTCCTTACAAAGGCAACGGAGGGGTCGTGGTCTGGCGTCCCTTAAGCCAGCCGGCCTTTTATCTGGCTGCTGAATGTCCAGGGAGCGGATTTGTCCTTTGTTCCCCGGAGCAGGCTGCAGGTTAAAGCAGACTGTAATGACGCACCGCTCTCAGAGCTTTAGGCGCTACTGACGATAGCAGCGCTGCCTTCTGGGAACCAAACAAGGTGTTTCAGAGAAACCTCGCACAGAACCGGTCACGTCTCCCAGAGGAAGTCTTCTGATACGGAGCGTACGAATAGCCTGGCAGATAAATGGCTGCTTCCAGCATGAATAGAACTAATTTTAGACAGGAGTGCCTAATGTGCCTGTCCGTGCTGCAAATGAATGACTAAAGATAAAAATAGATCGACTGTGTTTTCAATTCTCTTGGCCTCAGATCTGCAGGAAATAGGGTATCTACGGGCTGAAAGCACTGCGACTGTCCTAATGTACTCCAGAAGTGATTGCACGGTGCCTGTCGGGCACAGCTAATTGCATTGTCCCACCCGTAAATGGTCCCAGTCCTCTCTGCAATTACAACAAGCACCTGTAAATTTGTTTTGACTTTACTGTTTTCTGGTTAACCTAAAAGTGCAGGGTGATCTAAGCCCCACTTCGTGGGGCACTCTTAATTTTCCTCTCAGAGGCTGCTGTCAGGCTGACTTGCATATAGATGGTTTCCTTTCCTCTTTGTGCTGTCCCCAGCAGGGCTGCAGAGCCATTGCTGCTCCGCTCCCTTCCAAACCCTCCTGGGCACTGGGAGCCCAGTTCCCCTCACTGGTAGGAGCTCCCTCACATCCATTGGCATCACTGGTGTCTCATGGTGGAAACCCTGGAGTGTGACTGGTGTTGGATCATTTCACCTGCAGTGGGTATTGGAAACACACCTTGGCTCTGCCCATCAAGAGCATCTCAACAGCCCAGGCTTCCACTCCTTGGCTGGGATCAGGCTTTCTATAGAAACATGCATGAGATACACATTCCAGAACCACTTACTAATGAATGTAAAAAAGCCCAAACAACCAGGTGTGTTTCTTTTTAAAAGCTTAACTTCATGGAATGCCACCAAAAGGAGATGTTTTTTTTTTCCCTTAAACCTTTGTTTAGTTTGGTTTATTTAATTTATTTACTGTACAGTGGAATTTGGGATGGCAGTATGCATTTAGCAAAATTTCTTTCTAAAGTAATTCTGTTTCACTTGCCTCTGTCTTGTGGCTTAATTTCTAACAAGTAGTACCAGAAACATGTAGTGGTACCAGCAATGTAAAAATATCACCCCAATGCTGTTGGAAGCCTTAGACACCCGTTAAACAACAGCCTTAACACTTGTTAATAACCTATTTTTTATCAGGCTGAAGCGTCCCTGTGGCAGCTCCACCATGAGCAGCCTCAAGGTTTAGGAAAAAGTCTTGTGCAAGATGTCTGAGGAGAAGATCCCTGTGTGACAGCCCCCGAGGGGCCAAAGGATTGCACTCGTTTTATGGGCACATCATTCAGCCAAAGAGCACCGAAGAGGTAACGGATCTTGTAGTTAAGTGCTTAATTAGCAACTAAAGAGTAAAGTCGGAAAAATTCAGTTCATTATTTGTCATGGATACAGAGTACATTCCACTTTACTATGTAGAGTAATACATTTATATTAAGACTTTACACTTTCGAGGTTCACAGGTCGAGATTAATCAGCTGTGACCTTGGAACAGGGCTCCTCTCTTCGTGGAGTAAAAGCTGAGTAAGGGAATCTGCAAGGAGGGCCCATACCTTTGTCTGTAGCCTGGTCTGATGGAACGGTGAAGGTGGAATTGAAGAGCAAAAATAACAGTCCTTTTCAGAGGAAGAATTAAAGACCTTTGGAAAAAGAGGGGTGAAACGCAAGTAATTCTTCAGTGCAAGTGACATTCTGCATTAATCTCTGACGTGACCGGGGCTGATGGCCAGAGCGTTCCTTTCCTACGAGAACTCTCTCTGCAGACCTTTTCCTCCTGCTGCCAATGGGGACAGATACAAATACCAGCACTTTAGACTGCTGGGAGTTGGGCTGACAAAGGTATTTGCTGCCAAACACAATTGGTGGTTGTTTCTACACGACATCTTTATTTACAGAAACTTTCAGTTTTTATCTACCTTGTATCTTTTGCAGCAGCCAAACCAAACCACAGGTTGATAATGGGCTGTTGCGGTCGGGGCGGAAATGTAAATCCACAAGAAAAGAGGCCTGAAAAGCGAGGAGCAGTTTCTGTGCCTTGGGCTCCTCCCTCAGCCCCTCGGCCCCAGGTCTCCAGCTCTCTGTGTGTGCTAGAGTTTGGGCTTATAGCCTGGCAGTGACTCTTCAGTGGGTTTTTGATGTAAATAAACGCTGCTCTTCCACATTCCCACTGTTTTATCCCTACCAGAGTGTCTCAGCCCCCTACCCTCCTGCATCAGCACTGCTTCCCGTCACAGGGGGATCCCTCACTCACCCTTTTGGGCTGGTTTAAGGTTTTTGTGGTGCTACTTGCCAGGCCTGGCAAACCAGATGTTCTTGACCTGATCATTTTAATTTGTGACTCTGGAAGGGAAAGGCCCGTGCAGTTCCACACAGGATGCTGGCTCCAAAGCCGGAGTTCTGCCCCTGGTCCAGCCGCAGGGACACCGTTCGAGCCGGCGCACTCAGCTCTCTTTTAAAATCGCCCACTCCACAGTTCAGCAAATCTTCACCTATTTCCACAGCTGTAGAAGCAATTCAAAAATACAGTATTTTTGCTTAGTTATGTGGTTTTCTCTGCCCTGCTCTTTTCTACCCATTATCCGTGAAAGTTTACACATGCCTGCATAGCAAATGCATGACTGTTGCCATAAAGAGTAATTATTTTGAGCCACAACCTTTCTTCCTATTACCTTCTGGTTTTATGAGCTTCCCTGCCAAGACTAATCAATGTGTAAACCTCAGCACGTTTGTAGCTAGTTTGATCTATTTATATTAAAAGTTGTATTTCATAGCTTCCAGCTCCTGTAATCTCATCACAATATTCACCTTTTCCCTCGCTCCTGCAGGCGAGTGTTTTGTTATTTTAAATATTCCTTTCGTTTTCACAGTTGTTGATAAAAGCCTGCAAATATGACCCTACAGGCTTGGCGACTCCTAGGGACATCACAAAGCGCAGAAGCTTAACCCTTTAAAACGAGGTGCTGCTTCACAGCGTAACTCCAGAGAGTCCTCACCCCCACGCAGGGCTTTGGAATCGCGGGGCTGTGTCTAATCTGCTGCTTATCATAGAATCACAGAATCACTCAGGTTGGAAGAGACCCTTGGGATCATCCAGTCCAACCATCAGCCCCACTCTACAAGTTCTCCCCTACACCAGATCCCTCAACACCACATCCAATCTACTCTTAAACACAGTCAGGGATGGGGACTCCACCACCTCCCTGGGCAGCTGATTCCACTGACTGACCACTCTCTGTGAAATTTTTTTTCCTGATGTTCAGCCTAGCCCTGCCCTGCTGCAGCTTGCAGCCATTCCCTCTCGTCTTATGGTCTCTATTATTTTATAGCGATGTTCCAACCCAGAGAGGGGAGTTCGGAGACACCCTGTCATGGTTGCTGGTAGCCATGGAGTAGCCCAGCTGTGGTGCTGTCACTACCAGCAGTTCACAATCTGCTTCGGCAGCGTGGCTTGGGGACCCGCTGGGCACGCAGGGGTGGCTGGTGGCACCAGCCTTGCCCAGGGTGGCAGCCACCGCAACAGGACGCGGAGACGCAGCTGCATCCATTGCCGTTTCCACACCTCGCACCTCGCTTCACAGCTCCATGTGCCATTTTGACATCGACGAGTGGTGGTTGAACCCCAGCCAGGGTTCCCGCTGTCTCTCCATAAATCCACTGAATCATTGCTATTTGTATTAAGGATCGTAATCTCGTTTTTGAAAAAGGAGCAGTGACCTTCGGCCTGTGTCATTTGCCAGGCTTCCTCTCAGCTACGCCGCCAGGTATTACGGGGATAATGAGGTGGAACAATTTATTAATCTGTCATCCCTGAGCAAATGAGTTACATTTGTTTTGAAGCCTTAATGTAGTGGTCAGAGGTTAACCATCTCATAAAACCCCTTAGGCTTTTCTCTTCAGGTATGAATAAACTAGGATCCTACTGACTTACCATATATCAAAGAAAATAATGGGTGAAAACTATAATTAGTGTCAAAACTTTGTGGATTTTCATAGGGTCAGGAATTCACTGATGGCTTCAGTGCTATTCGTTGTGCCAGTGCTTGCACCTGCAGAGCTCTATA
Source organism: Jacana jacana (assembly GCA_013400555.1). NCBI lineage: Eukaryota > Metazoa > Chordata > Aves > Charadriiformes > Jacanidae > Jacana > Jacana jacana. The sequence goes on from VZTM01020228.1 coordinate 481,908, forward strand.
CGGACGACAGAAGAACTCTGCCCAGCGCCACAATTTGCTTCTGGTCACCTAAATGACATCTAAGAGCTCATGATTTTGGTGGCTATAGGGATGAATTTCTTCAGGAACAGCCACTCCAGAGTGTTGTTAGCTGGAGCAGAGGAGCTGTTTGTATGTGAAGTCAATGAGAAACCCCAACACCACACTAGAATACAAGGGCAAGAAATCAGCATGTGTGATTTTGAATCAGTTAAATCTTCCCTTAAGCCTGCTTGGCAGAGCCCAGTGTGTCTGTTCTGCACAGAAATGCAGATCTACCATTTGAAAAATGCAAGCATTTTCATACCAATCAGAACACCTTGGTAGTTTCTCTCTGGGCTGCAAATGCTCTTTTCCATCTTCCGTCACACACGCACTTGGGTCTGTTGAAGGTTTTCAGCTGGTGTGTGCAGAAAGAAAATCCTGTCATGAAAACACCTGCTACAAGAGTGAGCTCCTGCTCTCAACGCGGGTGCAACGCGAGCAGCACGGTATAATCCTGGATTAGCTTCCCTCCCAGCAGATGCTCACTGAGCTGCTGTAGCCAGTCTAGACCTCCTGTCCCACGTGTCCCTGGCTCGCTGAGTCTGCACAGAGACGTCCTCTGTCTGGCCCGGGCCTCTCCTCCCGCACTCCAGATGTGTCTGGTACGGCTCTGGCAGCGGGAGTCAGCGCTGTCCTGCTTGCTCTCTGAATCTTTCACAATGGCTATTGAATACACTCACGTTATTTCACACCTGCACACCCCTACCCCACTGCTTTCTTCAGACCGCCGGCCGTGGAGAACATCAGCACGTTTATGTGCTCCTGGCCCAAGGAGCAGAGGTGATAAACAAACATGTGAAAACCTGGAGGAACTTAATGCAGATCTGTGTTTTTCCTATGTGTCCAAAAATCAACAAAGATTTTGTCAGTGTCTTCTGACCTTCTACTTGACTTGGTTTTCTTCTGGTCTGGAACTCTCCCCTTTGCCTTTCCCCAGGTCTAGAGGACCACTGGGCAACTTTTAGCTCCCTTACCCGCTAAGCTGCTGTGAGGCCAGCACCCACCCAGAGGAAAGAATTCCACTGGGAATTATGCTGCCTAATGTCTGCAGAGTTTCTCATCAGCCTGTGGCCACCCCACATTTGCCATCCATTGACGGTGCTGTAGGGATCACAGTTAAACGATACGCTGTGATTTTAGAATCTCACCCGCTCTTTAGGAATCCAAACACCCCTTGCAGCGAGAAGGTAACCGGGTCAGCCACGTGCTGGTTTGTCACACGGTGCAATATCAGTCCTTTGGGATCTTGGAAAATAAATCTACACATCCCGTTGTCTGCGTTGACCCCCTGCCCCCCAAGGAGCTGCCCCGAGGCAGTGATGTCCTTACATCTCGCTGTTTTTCTGATTGTTCTTCTCCCTGTCTGCCCAGGTGCCAGCTTTGATGGTCCACTCTTTTGGTTTTGCTGAGGAGATGAAGAACCAAAGAGTCACTGTCTTGCCTTGTACTCGCATCAGTCTCTCATCCCACAGAAACTGAAATATTCGGGGGTTCATCTGTGTTCTCCTCCCCAGCCGAGTCGAGCAGAGGACGGAGCTACAGCCCTGCTTCTCCCCAGCTCTCTGCGGGCACGTGTTCCGCACACAGCTGGTGTCTCTCTTGCCCACACGCATTGTCCAGCCCAGGGGACCTTCTCTTGCCTGCTCCAAGCCTGAGGTGGGTCCAGCCAGAGTCCATTTCTCATGTCTTGGTGTTGCAGCGAGGTGAGGTTAGGGCTCACCTAACCGGTGTGAGCTGGGAGTGCTCTCGCAGTGCAAACCCCTGCTGCTCATAGGGTGGGATAATTTATCAGGCCAAGCTTTTACCTGGAATTGAAAATAAAATTATATATATATATCTATAAGTTGTAATAAACCTCCAGGTTAATCCTGTAGATAAAAAATGCCCGATGACCTAGTCCAGTGCAAGCAGGTCGATTAACTCCTGCGTGTGAGTGCTTGAATATCAGGCCACTTGCATTTTAAATATCCAGTTCAAACTAATGCAGCTTAAATGAAGAGCGGTACCGACTGTGTGCAGGGCAGAGAGAGAGTCCCAGTTACGGTATTGCTGACACCACTACTGTACTGTGACTAAAATATGGCTTTTGATTAGTAAACAGATGGATTTTGATCTGCATCCCGAGCCTGAATGAATTTGTTGCCAGTTCTTGAAGCGATTTGTGTTCTTGGAATCAAACTACCAAACAGTAACAGATGTGAGTACATTGAGCTGTCAGGGGCTTAATGAAGTAAAACCGAGATCACTAACCAGTTTCAGAGAAGGGTTAAGGGGATCCCTTTTTGAAAGCTAATTATTTAGGACAGCACACCTGTCATTAGGCAGCAGAAGATACCAAAAATTAACCATTGTCTCGCATGAATTCTCGCTCTGCCACATGTGGTTGAGATGATCGACAGCGTTGTGGCTCGGAGTTAATTGAGCTTTCAAATCTGGAGAAAGTGGGAGAAAAAAATTAATCTAGGATTATTAAAAGCAGTTGAAATCACCAGCACAGCGTGCCTGCCATTATTATGAAACATTTCCTGTTAATTCTTGGTATTATGAAGACATTTTGGTCCCCAGAAGGCTGGTAGTTGCATCCAGCACAGCAAACGCAGCCGCACGGAGACGCCTGCATCCAGCGTGGGGCGGCAGTGTGTGGAGGGGCAGGACCCCGCAGGGAAGGCAGCGCAGGAAAAACAGGGGTTTTGGGGTGCACTGGGGTCTGTGACCACGGGCAGGTCTCGTCCTTGGGGCTGGGAGGGTAACGCTTCCCTGCCCACCCAGTGAGCTCCGGTCTGGCAAGAGCTGCTGCAGCGTTTGGCTGGTGCCCAGCAGCACTGGGCCTTCGTTCAGCCCAAGGGGGGTCCGTGCCAGCGAGCAGAGCTCGGTTCAATGCGTGATGCCTTTTGTTACATCAGTCTGAACAGCGTGTGAGCTCCGGTAGGAATTGTGTTTGGGCTCTGGCAGCGCCCTGGTGATCCAGGCCATCTCGCTCAGTGAAGGCAGGAGTTGCTCCTTTCCCTGAGCCAAGGATGTAACTGTAAAGCCCCAGTTAAAGCTCTGGGGAAGCCAGGCTGTCTATTGCTCTCTGTCCCAAGTGAGATGTGATTTAAAAGCTCACCTGTGGGGTCAGACCTGCAGGAGACTCCCGAGAGCCCCTTCCCGATCCTGAGCATCACCAAGGCGGCTGGGGTGGAATCCCCTTCTAGCAGGGGACACTTATATTTGCAGTGCTTATTTGATCCTTCCAGGGAGAACAATTTAGCTCAATCACCAATCTTCATTAATCTTATTGCTGCTGTAAAAATAGCCGTTATGAGAAATTGGTATCTGCTTGACTAAAGTCGCCCGTTCTGGGTTCGTTCCAGGGAGCGGTGCTTCCCGCAGTCGTGCGTGGAAGAAACATGATCTTTCCCAGCTCTGATTTTCTGGGGGTGTGGGGGGGTGTTGGGCGTGAAGCCATCTAGAAAAATGCATAACTACGAAATAATGCTTCTGTGTAAATCAAAGTTCTGCTGACAGAAGCTGTAAGCTAAAGCTGGTGTCTAAAATAATCTCGTCTCAGCGGGGAGTGTTTCCTCAAAATCCATCAAACCCATATTTCCCCGATGCTGGTGCTGCTCCTGTGGAGGCTGGTGACCATCCAGTGCCTGCTGGGGACGGGAGGGCTCCTCACGGTGCTGGTGGCCCCCTGATTCCCTCCGGGCTTCTCTGTGCGAGTAGTTTTACTCATGGGACTCACTGTTGAAATCCATCACCTTCCGCTGGCCGACACCGAGGCTTCAGAAGAGGCAGGAGAGAGAGGATGGCTGCCTGGCTGGGAAGTGTGGAGGAGGCAGAAGCTGAGCACACAAAGGATGCGCCGCTCCGACCCCAGAGCTCCTCTACAGAAACACCCGCTTGTAAATCTTGCTGCATTTTTACAGGAGATTTGGGTGAATGTATAACTGCCTCCATAGGAGCTTTTTGTCATTTAGCTTCCTACTGATGTCTGGTTTTCCTCTCCACAGGAATCCTGCCCCAAAATGACTGTAAATTACCAGGCAGAACCCTTTGATCACTCACCAATTATCTCTCTTCCTTTCAAGAGGTAAAGCTCTCTCTATGAGGTAACTCCAGTAACTTCAGGGCGGAGAGAAACATTCAAAATCAGCATATTGGGAAGCTGATTACCTGTTACTCCTTCCTGAACAGAAAATGTTCCCTTGTGGGTCTTCTTTTGTACTCTTTCTTTCAGTGTAAACACAAACCTAGTGTGTTTGCCAGAACAGCATTTGCTCCAGACGTTCTGCTGCAAAAACTTAAATCTTCCAGCCAAACCCGAATCTTTGGCCTTTATGGGTTATTTGGGTGAGAAGTAACACCTTGTCGTAAGCAGAGAGTTTGAGGTGGAGAGAGGACTCTCACTTCTTACTTGGTCTTTTCTTGGAAGAAGGTGGGAAGCGATGAAATAATCAAGATCTGCTTCAGCGTGGACTCAGCTTTGGCGCTGCCACTGACCTCGGGGACGTGGTCCTCGTCTTAACACAGCACCTTGCTCGGCTGGAGCCCGTGCTACCGGAGGGATCGTGTTCCTCCTTCATTTCTTAGAGCTGTGGTGAGAGGGATCTGCTTTCTTTTCCAGTGAAGGAATTTTCATTTGTAACTCTGTGCTATTTTTGTGTTTTTAAAGATTTAATGATGCTCTCCAAATGACAAACGCTGTTTTTAAGGCTGAGAGGTCAGTGGGATTTCAGCCAAGTTACACAGAAGGGGCTGAAGGCACATGTGAGCTGCCCCTTGAAATGAGCTGGGGCAGCAAATCACCCCGTGTGGCTGTTTACGGGATTAGGGTTTACATTTGCAGAATTTTGACCTTTTTAGGGCAAAAGAACTCTGCCAATTCCTGCTCCATCAGCAGTAGGTGCCGGGCAGGAGGGTGGCTGTGGATGAACCAGCTTGTGGAGCGGAGTGAGGAGCCCCCTGAGAAGGATCCCCTGCCAGGGAGCTGAACCCAGCCTCGCCGCAGGGAAGACTCGACGTGGTGGCATCACTGTGACCTGCGGGACTTGGGACTCAGGGTACAGAGCTCGGGCACTGAAATAGCTGCTGGAGCAGAGGGAGGAGAAGGAATGGGAACTGGCAAAGGCCCAGCCTGGGAGAAAAGCCGTGCTGGAGCTGATGATGTTGCGCCAGGGGTTAGCTCCTACTGCATTTACACTTTCTTTACCAAACTCCCCGTCACTGGAGAGCTATTTAACAGCCAGCACGGACTGGGAGAAATTTGTTCCTCAATATTGACATTTTACACTTTTAAACAACTCCCCTCTACAAACTGTTGCTGAGTTTAACATATTCTGGAGTTCTCATCTTGTAGTAAGCTTAGGACTTTTCTTTTTCTGACTCTACGCTATCTTGCTCCTTCCCAGAGGGACGTGTCCCACATACTGAGCCCAGCAGAGAGGCAGCCACAGAATTAGACTCTCACTTCCCCTGTGAAAACATTGCAAAGTTTCCCTTGGATTTTGTTCTACTTTTGTTAAACCTGTACCGTGATTTTGATCTGTAAGCTTCACTGACTCTTGCTCTCCCAAAGCAGATATCTAGAAATCCCAGTGCTTATTACCTCTCTGGATGACAGTAAGGCAGGTCAGCGTTGGTGTGGGTACCACCAAACAGGCAGGTCTCGTAGAAGACAAGCTCTTGCCAGCAGAGCAACTCACCAACTTCATAGCGTGGTGAGTGCTCAAAGTGGGTCTGTAACAGGGGATGAGCAAAGCATGCTTGGAAACGGGAGCTGCTGGGTTCTTCCCGAGGCAGTGACACGGGCATTGCCATAAGAACGTTGCTTTGGTTTCCACCATTGCCAAGAATTAAATCCATGCATTTTATGTGGCTCTTGTGGCAGCAGGAGGGCTTTGGGCCATTGCAAACTGCTGGTTTTTAAAGACTAAGCCAGATCTATTAGCTCTATATTCTTCTTTCACTCATTAGTTTACAGCAGAGAGAAAACTTTTCTTGCTGGAGTGTCTTGAAGTGAATGTGTGGTAGGAATTTGGTTTCTACAGATATGTCTTCATTCACAGGCAGTAGATAATTGCATTAAGCTGTCTTTACCTGGAGGGATTTGAAAATCATATTAAACCCCACAGTCACATCACCGCTCAAACGACGTAGATCTCCTCCCCCCCAGCCCAAGAAGACCCGTCAGAAGGAGAGGTGTTACCACCCACCACCTGCCTCTCCAGCTGTCGAGATCCGCAGTCACCCCATTAAAAGTGTGCAGCCTTTCACACCGTGCACCCCATCCTGTGCTTTCCGGAGGCTATCGAGCCCCTCGGTGCTTGTGGTGGCCGGGTGACCTGCCCTGCCCTGCAGGAAGATGCTCTCTCCATCTGCAACTGACCTGAAATTCCCTTTAACTGTCCCCGGTGGAGCCGGTGCCAGTGGGCACAGCTGGTGTCTCAGAGCTGTTTTCCTGGGCTCCAAGAACCCAGTGGCTGGTCTTCTCCAGTGGGCAAGAGCTGGGCACTGGGCTGCACGCTGCTCCGTGCCCAAATGCAGAATTTCAAGTGGCTTTTCTCTTCAGTCTTTTTTGGTTGTTTTTGTGTGTTTTTTTTGCTGAGGAGTGAGTCACAGAAGATTACAGGTAAAAAACAGGAAGGAAGTGGATTTTCTTCCCTTTGATAGATTGTTTTTATTTATAGTCCAGTTAAAGCATAATAGCCACTGGATATGGAGCAGGCCATTTGTCCTTTATGCCATCTGCAGGAACAGGAGCATGAAAACATGCGCTTGGGGAAAACAAAAGAAGCCACCAGATAGCTCAGGAGTTACCATTTCCATCCAACTGTAAGAACCATTCACAAAGACACTTGTATTTTTCTAGGTGACGGCCCGTGCCAGCAGAGCACGTCTCCTCGTTCAGCCAGCTCCTGGCTCTGCTTTCAGAGCCACAGCTCCATCCCTCGCGTTTGTAATTATTCCTTCTGGTGTTTCCTACTGGGGTTGCCTCGATGGGAAACCCGTGGGGGGAGCCAGGAGAACACCTCAGGCACTCATCTCTGTTCCTATGCACCATGGCACCCCTGCCCTTGGAGCATCGCCGAGGGTTTTGCACCCATTAATGACCCCTGCCTGTTCCTCTCTCAGGTTCTCACAGCGTTTCCACCCCACTGAGGGCTCTCCCTCCTCTTACAGATCAGAAACCTACAGGATGGAGAAAAGGAGTTTATTTAAACCAAAGGTGGTTGGAACAATCCAGCATGACCATTTCATTTCAAAGACATTACTCTCACCCTTCTCGCAGCCCTCCCTGCCTCGCCGGCAGTGAGAAGGCCACAAGAGGATGCTCTCTGGGGGGGTGGGCACTGCCCGGCCCCTGCCCCACTCCTCCCCCTGTCACAGGGGGCTCCTCATTCACCCAGCAACAGCCTGGGTGCTGCTGGGGCAGGGACATGCGTGTCCTTGTCCCTGTCCCTGCCGTGTGTGCAGCTTCCCCAGGCCGGGGGGGGGCAAGGGCGTTTCTCAGCTGGGGGCAAAATCAATGCAAGTTGGAAGCGCGGTGCTGGGCTGAGGAGCGCAGCGAGAGCCAGAGCCAGCTAAGCAGAAATATTGGCCTACATTTTTTTTTTGGTTTTTTTTTTTTTCCCCTCCTCCTGGTGGAAGGCATGCGAGTTTCTATGGCAACTTGTGTTTTCTGTTCGTCAGGCCTACTGACTCACTTCTGGGGGAGCTGCGCAGAGAAAAAAGGTTGTTTTCTTTCCCTGCCAAGTCAAGTGGCTCCTTTCCTGCAGCCCAGTGCTCTCCCCCGAGTTCATCTGCTTGCTGCTTGGGGCTGGTGCAGCTCTGCAGAACCAGCTTAGGGCCACGGGAAGAGAGGGGCAAACGTTACAACATCCTCATCCCCCTGAGAAATCGTTGGAAATAGGTTGAGTTTATCTGCTTTGCAAGAGGATGCCAGCCTCGCTGAAGCACTGGGGTGTGTGGGGCTGGTTGGGGCGGAAGCACTGGGCTGTGCTGGGGGAGGGAGAGTGGTGGCTCCCAGCACCCCCAGTTCAGGAGAAGGCACAGGGGGGTGTCCCAGAGCACCCACCCGTCTGCTGTGAGCCGTGATGGAGCGAAACAAGCAGAGAGGACTGAAGGAGCTGTGGCCAGAGTGGTGTGTGCTCTCAGGTGGCTGTAAGGGGGGTCAGAGCTGGGCAGGCCATGGCTCAGCAGAAGGAGAGAACATGTTGGGAGCACAGAGACAAGGCAACGCACAGCACACTTGTTCCTGAGCACCTTTGTGGTGAAAAGCCTTCTTATTTTTGAATCGACTAGTCCATTTTGTCTTTTACTGACATATTAGATCCTCAGCCTGGCTTTAACAGCCATATCCCAAATGGCTTCCCCCGGGCAGACCAGCATCCACTGCTAAAAGGTCTGATTTCTGGCTTTGTGGTGGCATCGTGAGCTTCCTGGATCAAAACTTCCGTGGGCATGGCCCTGCACGCCTTCCGAGGTCTCACCTGGTCACCCCAGATCTTCCACTTGGAACACTTCCAAGGTGTACAAGCTTGATTTTTCAGCAGTGCCCAGGGATGCTGAGTAACCATTTTTCCGTGAAGTAGAGGGGGAGCTTCTCCTCCCCTGCTCGCAGGCTCCGCTGGAAATTCCAGCCATTCTGCCCCGGAGAGCACTGTGAGCGCTCACACGATGGAGCAATTCTTCTGAGGCTTTTTCTTTTGCCTAATCACAAACATATGGTACACTTTAAGGGAGATTATCTTCACATTGATAGCCTGAAAATGCAGCCTTCTTCCAGCTTTACAAGGTCACAGCTGCTATCCAGTTAAACATAGAGCAGGAATAAAATGGTAATGCAGCACAGCCTCGGTCAGTGGGTTCATCTTTCTCTTCCCTATTTACCCCAGCAAAAACAAGAATCCATCCCCACGTGCTGCAAAGTGCTTTGAGATCCTGGGGTGAAAGGTGCATCACGAGCCAGAGTATTAATTATTTAAGCCCTGGCAGCGTGCTTGGTAGTGGTGGGAATGCAGATGAATTTACTGCAGGTGTCTGTCTGTCTGTCTGTCTCTGTGTAGCTGCTCTTTACAGGGATCTCCAGAGGTCCCTCCAACCCCATATCTGTGATTCTGTGACTGCCACGGTGCCGTTCTCAGCAAACCCCACAGGTTTTGTGGGTCTGTGGCCGCACCGTTCGGCTGCTCCCGTGGCGGGACTCGCCCCACCGAGACCTAGACACGACAGAAACGGGGTACCTGAGGGCTGGAGCACCAGCAGAGCTACTGCTGCGGGAGCAAGAACCGTTTTACAGGACTTGTGTCAGCGTTTTACGTGGAGCTCCTCATGAATTACGCTGCCAGGGGGAGGAGGGCGAGGAGGCAGCCGGCACAGCGTCCCGGTGAGCCGCCAGCCCGGCACGCATCCTGCAGAGCGGTGTTTGTGCGGAACACGGGGATGGCCAGGGCTCCTTCCTCTCGCTCCCCGCTGCAATTGCTGTTCTCCAGGTTCTGTGGGGAAAACGAATCTAAAACTGCTCGTAAATGGGTTTTCTGGTTGTTATACGAAGCCGGATTACGCAGCGTAAAGCATCGATTTTTAGACTTTAGAGTGCTGAATAATTGATGAGCACATCGCCTCCTGAGCAGACTGGGGCAGTCTGATCGCTCCGGCCCTTCCCCAAACAGATCCCTTCTCCAAACAGATCCCTTCCCCAGATCCCTTCCCCAGACAGATCCCTTCTCAGATCAGATCCCGGCACCCGCTGGTTTATGACACAGGCAGGTTTGAAGTGTCTTACTTTTTAGTCTCTGCTTTTAAAGAGAGAGGGTCTTTTCTAACATTCTGTTGGTTAGCTTTTGTTTCACAGTGTCCAAGAGTGTCATCCTACTGCAAGCACCAAGTGTGATTTTTAGAGCTGCTGTTCCTTAAAACCTGCTTTTCCTATCACTCCATTTTAACAGGGCCATATATTACAATCCAGAAGTGTTTGGTACAAGCATGAGTACAGACAGACAGCAAGGGAAAGCTGTGTTTGTATGAACCATGCAGATGTTGGTCATAAATCTAAATACAATCCTTTTTCAGAGCTTCTGTCAAACTGAACTGGCTTGTGCCATTCAGCACCTTCTCTCTTCACACCCGTGCGCTGTGGAGCACGTTGAAAAGCGAAGCAGCCCATTGACCTGCGTTACTGGAATGGGTGTTGGCAGCACCTTGTGCAGAGACTGTCTCTGAAGAGCTTAGTGTGCTCCTGTGAGGGTTTGTCATGTGCAGACACCGACGACAGACTCACAGAAGGGTCTGGGTTGGAAGGGACCTTAAAGCTCACCCAGTGCCACCCCTGCCCTGGGCAGGGACACATCCCACCAGACCAGGCTCTCCCAAGCCCCCTCCAACCTGGCCTTGAACCCCTCCAGGGATGGGGCAGCCGCAGCTTCTCTGAGCAACCTGGGCCAGGCTCTCACCACCCTCACACCAAAGAAGTTCTTCCTAATATCTAGTCTAAATCTTCCCTCTTTCAGTTTAAATCCATCACCCCTTGTCCTGTCACAACAGGCCCTGCTAAAAAGTTTGTCCCCATCTTTCTTATGAGCCCTCATTAAGTACAGAAGGGCCACAGTAGGGTCTCTCCAGGCTGAACCCCCCAACTCTCTCAGCCTGTCTCCACAGCAGAGGGGCTCCAGTCCTCCCAGTGTCTCCGTAGCCTCCTCTGACCCTGCTCCAGCAGGTCCTTCTTAGAGGAGCACTCCTTAGTTCCTTCAGGGTATCTCTCTGGTGTTTCCCTCTTGGCCCCCACTACCTTGGAGCTCTGGGCTCGTCTCTGTAAGACCTCAGGTGTGCTGCACTGGAGCCAGCCCCTTCAGCAAGAGCTGCGGGCCCTCTCTGGGGTCCTGTCCCTCAGAGCTCGGTGTGTCATCCCACAGCTTTCATGGGCAGCCCTCCCCTGCAAGCCTAGTTTAAAGCACATGCATGACAGGTATGCAATTTCTCTAACAAGTTCATTTTATTTTGAATATGCTGCATCTTTACTGACTGTAGCAGGCAGGGTGGAATGTGTTGATTATCCTCTTGTGCTGGGTCAGCGCTGGTTAAATCATCAAAAGCAAGAAACATCTATTAAGTGGCCTTTCGCTGAGTCCTCAATTCAAACAAACTTGCAGGGAGCAGCAAATATTTTTCCTCCCGTTTTCTCTGGGCCAGTTCCTGCGTCCCTCAGAGGTCACAGCCTCCCAGGAGAGGAGCCTGGTGTCTGAGGAACACCGCTCTGAACGAGTCCCAGTGCTGCTGCCATCATCTCACCTCAGCAGCCCGGCGTCCATCCGTCGCATGAGGCAGGGCCGGGGCTCTGCGGGAAGGACCGAAGGAGGGGTCGGCATCCTCAGAGAGCGGGGGAAACGGGGTGTCCTCCCCACGGCAGCACCGGCTCTGGGTGCTGGCACCTCCACCCTTCAGGGAGGTATCCAGACCTGGCTCACACTGCACATCCCTCTCCGTTGCCCCAGCAGGTCAGGTTCACTCTCCCAAACTCTCGCATCCTCGCTTCTCACTTGGCTCTTTCACCAGCACACCCTCTTTAGGTTGGTTTGGTTTGATATAGATATAGATATATATGTACTTTCCATGGATAAGAACTAGTGTGGCCAGCAGCAGTAGGGAGGGGATTGTCCCCCTGTGCTCAGCACTGGGGAGGCCACCCCTTGAGTCTGGTGTCCAGTTCTGGGCACCTCAAAACAAGAGAGATCTGGAGGGGCTGGACATGGAGCTGGGGAAGGGCCTGGAGAATAAATCTCATGAGGAACGATTGAGGGAGCCGGGTATCAATATTCTATTGAGATATATATATATATATTTATATGCCCTTATACTTTCTACTTACGCAGGTTTCAGTGGGTTTGCATTAGTGACAAGGACTAAGGCGATGTGTGGAAGTCTCCCCATGCCAGACACGGGTGTCCAGCCTCGGACAGGAGCTGTGCTCCCTGTGTCACCGCAGAAGGTAAGTGCAGCACCGAAACCCATGGTCCGACGGGCTGAGCAGCCCGGGAACGTCTGCAGGATTCAAATACCGCTAGCACACAGCAAGTGCCGACGTTGTGAGGGCTTTGAGATACAAAATAACACAAAACCTGTATTTTATGGTGTTAATTTCTCTCTATCATCAGATTTCAAGCTAATTGCTGCCTACCAGCGACGGTACGAGTTTAATACCGCCTGTTTCTAGAAAGCTCTGGGAAGACAAGCCNCGGGAGCGGCGGCGTGGGCGGGGGGTCCCTCTGCTGGCGGCCGCGGGTACTGCGGGCCCCCCGCCACGGGCTGGAGAGAGCGACCCCCCGGGGCACGATCCGGGAGGAGGGGGTCTCCCCAGAGCGGGGCAGAACCCCCCTCTCCTCGCCCTGCTGGGGAGGCAGCCCGGGGTGCAGGGGACTCTGGGCCACCAGCCCAGGTTGCCGGGGCGTGTGGAGCTTCTCAGCTACCAGCACCCCAAGAGCTGCTCTCCAGCCGTTCTTCCATACGAGCCCAGCTGGGATCCGGGTCTGGGGTTGCCCTGACCCAGGGGCAGGACCTTGCGCTTGGCCTGGTTGAACTTCATGAGGTTGGCACGGTCCCACTTCTCGGGGGGCACATGGTTGGGTCCTGGCTGTCAAAATGGCTCTGCAGCTTTGTCCTCCAGGATTCTTTTATTTAGCACAGTTTTAACACGGGTAAGAGGTGCCTCGAGGCAGCGTAGAGGCAAATTCCATTCCCAGCGGAGAATACTTGGATTTTTCCGTGTATTTCATCAATTAAATGCTCTCGTTCCGAGTAGGCATTTTATCACAGCCAAGAGGCTGCAGCAGGTCGGGAAGACATGTCCAGTGTTCATTCCTTAGTCAGCTATTGCTCCCCCAGCCCAGGAGACCTTGGCACCCAGTCTGTGGACTTTGTCTGGACCTTCTCCCCCGAGTATTTATCAACGCTTCCAGAAGCCCTTTCTGCAGCTGCTGCTACACGGCATTTCCTTGTTCGGCCTGAACAACAGAAGGTCAGGTTTCTCCCTGCTTAGAAATCAGCAAAGCTGATCTCAGCCGCCTCGTGGTGCAGCACAGGCCACAGCGAGGGCCAGATCCAGCGCTGGACCAACGCTCAGATCGCACCAGTAACGACTGCAGAACTTAGCAGTGGGCCCCGAAAAGCCAAGTGGCCCCAAAAGCCAACACTGGGTGTCATCATGAGGAGCCATCTGGAGGATGAGGAGGAGCCATGGAAGCCCCATCTGGAGCACTGTGTCCAGTTCTGGGCTCCCCAGTTCAGCCAGGAGAGGGAACTACTGGAGAGGGTACAGCAGAGGGCTGCAAAGGTGATGAGGGACCTGGAGCATCTCTCTGATGAGGAAAGGCTGAGGGACCTGTGACTTTTCAGTCTGGAGAAGAGAAGGCTGAGGAGGATCTGACCAACACCCAGAAATGCTCAAAGGGTGGGTGTCAGGAGGATGGGGCCAGGCTTTTCCCAGTGGTGCCCAGTGACAGGACAAGAGGGAGTGGGAACAAACGGGGACATAAGAAGTTCCATCTCACCATGAGGAGGAACTTCTTCACTCTGCGGGTGGCAGAGCCCTGGCAGAGGCTGCCCAGAGAGGTGCTGGAGTCTCTGTCTCTGGAGACATTCAAACCTGCCTGGACACATTCCTGTGGGACCTGCTCTGGGTGGACCTGCTCTGGCGGGGGGTCGGATGAGATGATCTCCAGAGGTCCCTTCCCACCCCATAGCATTCTGTGAATCTGTGAGCCCAGCAAGCATTTCTGAATGCCAGAACGGGCTGTCGGGTTCAGCTGAGCTGTACCAGTCTCTCTGGGTCACTGCTCTGGCATTGTAGAACTATTAGTGGTGGTGTGAAGGTAGCCAGGCAGGAAGGCATCGCGCTGGTGATGGCCCTGCCCCGCTGCCGCTGGCCCTGCCGCTGGTTCTGGTGTATTTAAGGCTGATTTACCAATAATAGAGATTTTACTAATCTGCATTGTGTTGCTGTGCTTGACACTACTGTATTGTCCAGAGCTTTGGGATCCATGAGAGTGAAGCAAAGTTTCCTCTAATGCTCCTGGGGGGTTAACATGAACATCCCTTACAGTCAGAAACCCAAACTAACTGGGCCTGTTGGGCTCACCAAAAACATTGAAAGACAGTTCCATCACAAAACCTAAGTACTTTTCTGGGAGGAAACACAAGGTGGTTGTACACAACCCGTCCCTTACGGTAGCAGAGGAGGCTGGAAGGTGAATTCTGGCTGCCCCAAAGGCAAAGCTAAGCACTGCTTTTTCCCAGGGGCTGTACCAGCACCGGGAAACAGGGAAGCACAGATTCTCCTGCTCATGGTGTTTCCAGGTGACAACTGGGTGTCCTCCAGAAGATACACCTTAGCACAATACAAGCTGTCCTTAGGTCACGCCAAAGCTACTGGGCCTGTATGGAGACCACTGGGTAAACCCAGGAGGAGTCTGGAGAGTGTCTGAGACCTCATGGATCCAGAGTCAGTGCTGCCAGAGGGTGGATGCTCGAGGAGGGACGGGGGAGCTTTTAGCCCTATCTGCAGACCTGCATGAGGCCCATTCACCACATCAGTCCTACCTCTCCACTCCCCATGATTAAATATTTACAGTAACAACTTATTCATCATTAAAATCTCTGGGCACCTCAGCACAAGAGAGATATCGAGGTGCTGGAGCGAGTACAGAGGAGGGCAACAAAGCTGGTGAGAGGCCTGGAGAACAAGGCTTATGAGGATCGATTGAGGGAGTTGGGGTTGTTTAGTCTGAGGAAGAGGAGGCTGAGGGGAGACCTCATCACTCTCTACAACTNAGAAAGTCAGAATGGTTCAGTCAGGAAAGAGCAATAATTATTTTCACCCTTGTGGGTTTTCCTACATTCAATACTTGAATTTCAAAACGAAAATATCGAGATAAACTCCCTCTTTCATATGAGTGCAGTCGGTGTAATTTCCTATTCAGTGTGAAGCCTGGAAACACTCATCAAATCATTTACGTTCAGTCTTATTTGGGCCCAGAGTGATGCAGTATTTCAGCAAAAGGCAGAGCTTCAGGAGTGGAGTGTTCCCACCGGCTCCCGAGGGGTTGCCCAGGGGCCCGAGGGGAGAAGCTGTGTGTTCCCAGCAGGGGAGGAGCAGAACAAGGCAAATTCACGTGCGCTGGAGGCTGAGCCGCGGTGCCCGGGCCGGGGAGACCGTGGTGAGAGTTCAGGACCTGGGGTGCAGAGAGCAGAGCTCAGCCCCCCATGGCTGCGGCCTCGCTGGGGGCTTCCTGGGCTCCTGGGCTTCTGGGGGAGCCGGGAGAAGCCACATCCCGTTGTCCAGTGCTGCCCCGACGTCCCAGCCCGATGCCGGTGTGTGAGAGTGGCACAAAACGTGTACCCACCTTGTTCACCCATCCTTTATTTGAACCTTCACAAATAGTGAAAATGATTTAAACTTGAGAAACTAACTTTGCTGGGGTTCTAAATGACATTTCATGCCCAAGGTGCTCTAAACCCAACTGTATTTCAAGTTAGGTACAAATCATTTGGGCTGGGGTGTAACTGTTTAATTGGCTAGCAAAAAGCTCCCATTTAGGGATTATTTCTTCTACCACCGGGTACAACCGGGGAGCGACATCCCGTAAAAGCTCCTTCCTGAGAAAGGAAAAAGAGCAAAGCCATAGGGACCAGGCAAGGGACGCGTGCGCAGCAGACACGGCCACACGGGGGGACTGGGGCCCCAAGAGCATCGGTGGGAGACGTGGTGTCCCCGGGGCTGAGTCACGAGTTGTACCGACCGTCCTTGTGCCGATGGTGCAAACACCCGGCGGCTGCTCCTCCCCGGCACCAGCCACCCCCTGCACCCAAACCCTCCCGCTGGGAAACGACTGGGAGTCCCTTCTGAACTGGGGGAGGACACACAGCCAGGGAGGAAGGTCTCAGTGACGAATGTGGCCCAAAAACTGAACCCGCTGACAGCCCACCTGCCCCACGCATTCTGAGGGTGGGTTTGGGTGGGGAGAAGCTGTTGGCTGCGCCCGCGGGAAGGGAGCGGGCAGAGTAGCAGGAAGGCGAGCACGGAGCCTTGGGCAGCCTCGCAGCCGTTCTTCCAGACTTGCTGCTGAAGTGGCCTTTTTTAAAGCATCCCTCACACCCCTCATAGCAAATACACCCCTCTTAGCAAATACACCCCTCGTAGCAAATACAGCCTCGGGGGGCTCGGGTGACCCTGGCGCCTTGTGGGGTAGCACCATCCCCAAAATGGCAATTTTTCATCTCCTCAGGAATCGTGTCTTTTTTGGGCAGGGGGAAGGGTGGGTGTAAGGAAAGGGGACCCGTAACTGCTGCCTGTTTTCCCTGCATGACCAGTAGATGAATATCATGACCATAACTGTATCTCCATAAATCCAAACCCAACCAAACTTTGAATAATGGCATCGATAGCCCTGAAAACGAAGGAATGCATTTTCTGGGTACAGCCAGACTTTGCATTTGTTGTGCTGGTCACAATACTTAAACGTTGGGGTTGGTTTTTTTTTTCACAAACCCAGTGTTGTGTAGAAGCTGTTACCCAAATCCACCGCTCCTGTACAGGCCAGTTTCGTCCATGCACAACTCAATGGATTTTAAAGTGACAACAGCCAGGCGGTAGCAGCAATTCGTACTGTGCCACCTGAGTGTCATCTGCTGTCACCGAAAGGACAGACTACATGGGAAATAATAAACAAGTAAGAAGTCAAAATGCCCTGGGCATCCCCTCAAAAGAGGCAAGAAGACACAGCTCTGAACCTACACGTGCCTGTTGAGGACACAAAACCTTTACATTCTTGTAAGTTACGTCCCCTCTTTGGAGAAGATGGAACAGGCGCTGGGGAAAGGCTTTGAGGGAAAGTTCCCCACTCGCTGATGGAAGCTGGAGCCCTCCCGCAGGACAGGGGTGGCTCCAGAAGTGCCCCAGAGCCATCCCCAGGACGGCAGCAGTGCCACCAGCCGGGGTGCCACCAGAACCATCCCAGGAAGGCAGGAGTGCCACCAGCACCACAGCAGCACAGTGGGAGCCCTGGGCTTGCCCTGGGCCAGCAGCACCTGCCCCCTGCAAGCCATTGCCACCCATGGGCTGCTGTCAGGAGCCACGCAGCTACGGCAGAGCAGCGTAAGCCAGAGCAGAGTCCAGGAGGCCACGGGAACCTTCGGACAGAGCCGCTCTGCTCCTTGGTGTCCTCAACCCCTGACATCTGCTTGTGGTCGGCTCTTCACAGGCCCCGGGGCATAACGGGGTGGAAACGGGACCTCCTTGGGCTTTCAGCTCATACACAGAGTTTGAGAACCTCTCCCCGAGCGTTCGCAAAGTCGATCCAAACAGTCTGAGTGTTGTGGGTTACTCCTGGTACCAGGGTTAAATGATTCAGCGAAAACCTTTCTTAGTCTGATCCTCCAGAGGTAGATGAATACACAGTTGATGGATTTTGGACGCGTTCCCGAGCTGCGGCATCGGCTGGGTCCAAAACTCGCAATAAGTGAATTTAATCAGGAAGCATCGCTGCGATATGAATGTTTAATGGCACTGATTTATGTGCTCAGCTGCCAAAGTCAGGAGCTGGCTGAGCAGCCGAGAGCCCACGGAGCTCAAGGTCTGAGAACAAACAGCTCTCCTTGGAGATTAAAGTCTTGCAAAAGACGTTACCAGAGAGGCAGAAGGAAAGTTCTGCCTCCTGCTAAAGCAGTTCATCCAGCACAGGAGCAAACTCTTCTGAGGGGCTGAGAGTGGTTCTTTGAAGGGCTGTGCTGTGAGCTGACTCCTTTGGGCCATTGGCTGTTGAGTTCTCAGTGAGCTCCTTTAATGATTCTTTTTTGTTGTCTCAGCTTCTTCTCACCCGTTAAACCCTGGCGTCTGTGGCACAAACACACACACACGGCCCGTGCGAAATACACCCAGATATGTCCAGGTGACAAAGAGAAGGACTTGGGAAACGTCAGATTACCTCTGCCCTGGAGTAGCTTTCTCTGAGCGCCTCAGGGACACGGGCGCTGTGCGACCCAGATTCCCAATCCCACTGGTTTTGTACCGGCCTCCCACCGAGCTCAGCGCGCCGCCCCAACGTCTGCTCTGAGGGCTCAGGGACGGGTGATGGAGGCGATGGAGGTGATGGAGTTGTTAAAAACTCCTCCATTTCCTGCCAAGGAGGTGAGGAGGCAGGTTGTGGGAACAGAGGGGGTGGCTGAAGAGCGGCGTGAGAAGTTCCCTGAAAAATTAAGCCCGTCCCTCCTGCAGCGACGACCGCCCGAGGGTGCCGGGCGAGTGACCCCCGCCGGGCTCTCAGACCCACTGTGTCTCCATCGCCACTCGCCGGTGATGACGATACGCTCATTAACGCCGGGAGGTGTTCAGATGGGCCAGAGATGAGCTCCTGGCAAAGCCCAGGAGGAAAGGACCGTGTCCATCAGCAGAGGGAGATCCCAGGAGGGCGCAGGACACGGGCCCACCAGCCACACGCCGGGTGAAGAGGAGACACTGTCCCGGCAGGGGGGCACGTTTGGAAACCAGCCCCGAGCTCCACAAACCAGTATGGCCCAGCTCACTAGGGTCTGGCTTTGCCACCTGCAGTGGCCGTTCCCCAGCACGGTTTTTGGTCTGTCAGTTCCTTAATTTGTTCAAATAGAATGAAAATTCTCCCGTGAAAGCCCCGTTCCTCCCATCACCAGCGTGGGGTTTCCCTAATCATTTTCCACTTCCTTTACTTCGGGATCCTTTCCCAGCCCGAAGAGCAAAGTCAACCAGAGGCGGATCCTGAGCGTGGAAAATGCCAGCCTGGATAATTAAAGTTAAATTTAGCTTTGTGGGCTACTGAGAAAGGGCCTTTCAAAGGAAGATGTTGGCTGATGTTAACCATGGGCAGCACCTCCAGCTCCGCTGCCAGGTGTTTCCAGAGGAGAGGGCTTGGCTTGTCCTGCCCGGGTGGCCCCTGGCCAAGGCAGAGCAGGGGAGATGACACACTGGAGCCCCTCGATGTGTGCTGACGGAGCCTGCCACCCAGGACGGCTCAGAGAAGGTTCTCCTGAAGTGGTGCAGGACACAGAACGTGGAAAAAGGTCTGCTGTGGGGAAAAATTGTCCCCAGGTTCCTGGTGGTGCTCAGTACTCCTGTTTATGGCCACTGGGGTATTTCAGAGCCCAGGTGTCAGGCTGGCCAGCCGAGTCCATCGTGGGCGTACACTTAAAACGTGATCTTATCTTCTTGACTGGAGCATCTCTCACAGGAGGAAAGGCTGAGGGACTTCATCTGTTCAGTCTGGAGAAGAGAAGGCTGAGGGGGGGTCTGACCAACACCCAGAAATGCTCAAAGGGTGGGTGCCAGGAGGATGGGGCCAGGCTTTTCCCAGTGGTGCCCAGGGACAGGACAAGAGGGAGTGGGAACAAACGGGGACATAAGAAGTTCCATCTCACCATGAGGAGGAACTTCTTCACTTTGAGGGTGGCAGAGCCCTGGCAGAGGCTGCCCAGAGAGGTGCTGGAGTCTCTGTCTCTGGAGACATTCCAAACCCTTCCAGGACACGTTCCTGTGGGACCAGCTCTGGGTGGGACCTGCTCTGGGTGGGACCAGCTCTGGGTGGGACCAGCTCTGGGTGGGACCAGCTCTGGGTGGGACCAGCTCTGGCAGGGGGTTGGAGTGGATGATCTCCAGGTGTCCCTTCCCACCCCATAGCACTCCGTGTTCCCGTGACTTCAGAGTATTTGGGGAAACCCACCGGCGGGAGAGGGGGGACAGATGACAGACACGTCACCCACGTGCGCTCGCCTGCCGCCACCAACACCCAGCCCCTCTCCGGCGTGTGTGTGTGTCTAGAGTTGCGCGATCCGCCTCAAAAACTTACTTTCCAAAAGAAAAAAAAAACCCCAAAACAGAAAGAAAAAGCCCATTTCGGTCAACCCCCCGGCTCGGGGTGGGGTGGGGCGCGGCCCCTTTAAGGCGGGCGGCGGCGGCGCGGGGCGCCCATGTGGAGGTGCTCCATGCCTTGTTGTCCTCCGCTCCCATTGGCCGGCGACGCGGTGACATATTGCCGTGGGCCGCGAGCGCACTGCGGGGGGAGCGCGGCGGGGAAAACCCGGCGACCGGATCGACGCGCAGACGGGACGGGGCGAACCCC
>VZTM01020228.1:502925-514707 GCA_013400555.1 Jacana jacana
TTTGTGCGGCACCGCGGCGGCGGCCCCATTGTCTCGGTGATGAGTCATGGCCGAGATGCGATGAGGCAAGAGGGCCCGGGGACGTGCCGGGGCCGGAGCCTTCCCGGAAAGGGCACAGGCCCGGGGACGCGGGGACTGCCGTGCTGCTCTCTCCCTCTCCCAGCACCCGCACCCGGCTGGGGCGGGAGCCGGCCCCACAGCCCCCGCAGGGCGGGTGACGGAGCTCTGTCCCCCCGTTTTCAGCCGGTGACAATTCCCTCGCCTGTCTGGGCAGTGGCTGTCGGCACCCCAAGCCCGGTGGCTCGCACGGCATGTGTCTGGTGGCCACAGCAGAGGTGACAGGCTGGAGGAGGGTGTAGGCAGGGCTGTTGGGTACCTCTGCTGCTGCTGCAGGCTGTCACGGTTCTGCAGCCGCCTCACGGTACCAGATGGCTTTGTCAGGGGATGCAACAAGTCGAGGGTTCGGAGGCAGAAGTGGGGGCTGCAGGGACCGAGGGACGGGGTGACCCAGCCACGTGGCGCTGGGCCACCCCCGGAGAGCGGAAATCCTTCCTTGGTGGGGTGAGGGGAAGGTGACACACCCCAAAATAAGAAATGGGGTGGTCTGTCCAGATACGGGGAACAGGACCCACGGATGTGGGGAGATGCTGCTCCGTTCAGAGCCCGCCTTGGGGGCACCGGCAGCGCCCGTCCCGGCAGAGCTCCCAGGGGCTGCCTGTCTTGCGTGAGACCGACTGTCACCGATGTGGTGGGGCTGATCCCGTTGGCGGGGCAGTGGCCTGGGTGCAAGCGTGGCCGCCTGGGGAAGGCGTGAGCACTGGGATGGCGTGTGGCGTGAGAGGGATCTGCCCGTCCCTTGAGTGTGGGGTAACGGGAAGGTGCCGGGGGCAGCAGGAGCAGAGAAATCGCTGTCAGAGACACAGAGCTCTGGGGGCTGGGCTGGAAGGAGCTGAGCAGAGTGGGGTCTGCAGAGCTGTGAGACCGACCCTTTCCCCTGCATCTTCCCCCCCTCTTTCCATGTAACGTGTGGTGCCACGTGGACAACGGGGACCCCGAGGTGCTGGGAGGGCGGTGGTGCCTGGGGTGCCCCCGTGTCGCCCTGTGCAGCACGTTCCGTGTGTCGTGGGGCTGCAAATAAAGCAAACCTCAGCTTCAGCCTCGGGTCTGCTGTGTCCATCGTGGTGTGTGATTCCCACAGTGCACACGAGGCCTCCAGGCTCTGTCAAACCCAGAATGTCCCCTTTCCCCGTCTGTGAGCGGTGCCTTTGCTCGGGGCTGCTCTGTGCTCCCCCAGGTAACGCACGGGGCTTCTGCTCCTCCAGCCTCCCCCACCAGTGGAAGGTCAGGCCATGCAGGCTGTGCTTTTCTCCGTTTGTAGCCGGATGGGTTGTCTTCTGTGCCTTTGGCCCCCTGGGGGGGTGTCAGTTGCTCCAGGGAGCTGTTGGGACACTGCTTTTTGTGTGGAGCCTGCCCTGCCACCAGCCTGTGCACAGCCCTGTCACCTCTGGTGTCCCCAGCTAACGGGGCACTGCCTGCAGTGTGGTTCCAGCTGTGCTTGCAAGACAGTTACCCCAAACCCTATGGCAATATTACATATTGCACGTGCTGATAGTTCAGAGAACATAATTTCCAGCTGCTGAAAAAAGCCAAGTCCAAATGCATCAGGGTGGGATGTCCCCGTAGGAGTGACAGCGTGGGACAGACACGGCGGGGACTCAGGGGGCTGGGGGGAGGAAGAGCGAGTTGTGCCCCTCGTTGTGAATGGCATGGGCTAAAAGCCTGGCTGGAGTTTGGAGGACGTGGCCCAAGGGGTTGGTTGTTGCCTTCCCGAGTACACCGGGAGCACGTGAAACACAAGTAACGGCCTGAGTTCGAGGGAGTTGTACCCTTATTAATTAACGACTCCCTAACGACTCCATCGCTGCTCTTCACCGACTGAACAGAGTGGGTTGTGGAGGTTCTTCTCCTCGTGTGCCCATTGCACGTCCCCGTTGGATCCAGGTGGATCTCCTTGGGCTCGTTGGGTGCTCGGTGCTGGGTGTGGGGGGCTGAGAAACGGGTGTGAGGGGTTTGTGTGGGGAGAGGGGACGGGAAGGAAACCTCCCTGGTCTGGCTGCTGTTGCCGTGCTCCCGCGGGATGGCGAGTGCTGTGTGAGTGGTGACACTGGGATGGTGGTGTTTGGATCTCGAGAATTTTGGGGGGGGGGGAACCCAAGAGCTGAGGGGGAGGCGAGGGGGATAGTTGATGTTACTCGTTTCTTATCGCAATATTAACGCCCTGGGAATGGAGACAGACACACCCTGCACACACACCGTGACGATCACACACTCCGGCGTCTCCGATTGTTTTGGGAGTCAGGATTTTGAGGTGCTCCTGTCTCCTCCACACCCCCACTTTCATACTAGGCAGCGCTGCTGCTGAAAACCCTTTTTTCAGTGAAAAAGTGTCTGATGCGTGTGTAAATGTGTGTGTTACACGTGCAAAAACCCCCAAACTGCTCCTTTTCCTGTTACTCGCAAACTCCAGAGACATTTGACTTGGATTAGCGGGTGGGTGTTGGGTGGTTCCATGAATTTAGGTTAATCCAAGAATGTTTCATGATCTAAGAAAACAAATTTCTTTATAATTGCAAGTAACTAATACTTGTTTTCGTAGGGCTTTTCCCATAGATACTCCTCCACATCCCGCTCGGCTCCTGCTCTCTGCCCTGCACGATGCTGCTCCGTTACGTTCATGGCCTTTCATTTCTTTGCCCGTTGCCAGCAAGGGTGGCCACCGAGCAGTGAGCATCGTCCCGGTCCTTTCCCACCTCATCTAACCCTCACTTTGGCACATGTCTTAATTGTGTGGGATTGATAACGAGATGTGTGGTGACCAGAGAGATCTCCTGTGGCTGTGGGGCTACCAGCTTAGCTGATGGGCAAGGGAGAGGAGCAGCTCAGGCCCAGCATCCATGTCTCAGCAGTGGCTCGGTGCTGTGCTCGGTGTGGTCTCCTCTGGTGTCCCTCAGCAGGTCTCAGGATGTTGAGAAACATCTCCAGGAACCCTGTAGGGCTTCCAGGCCCTGGCTGGATGGACGCAGGTCCTGAGCATCCCTGGGTGTGTGTTCCCTGCAGCTCTTCCACCTGCACTACTTCAGGAGAAGTTAAAGCTCCTGCTGACAAAGAGGGAGTTGCTTCTCTTTCCTGAAGGCTGCAGGTCAGGGACAGCCACGCTGCAGCCCCTGGGGGACACCAGTGCCCTGGTGTGGGGGACAATGGCTCTGCCAGAGCCCAACACAGCTTCACTTTCTGCTCAAAGCACAGAGCGGGCTGGCTGCTGGAAAACACTGCCTCTTGTCGCCCCAGCCCGTCTCGTTGCCCTGGTGCTACACCAGCTGTTGTGCTCACCTTTTCTTCCTTTTCTGTCCCTTTTTTCCCTTGATGATGAGATCAGGCCTGGTGGTGGGGGCAGTGGCATCAGGGACCCCTCTTGGCTCTGTTCTTCTCTCCTGACGTGCTCTGGTGGCACTTCACCTGGTAGTTCTGGGGGCAGCGCAGGGTCCAGGGCCCGCAGCAGGGCGGGAGGTGGGGATCTGCTGTCCTGACCCCCGCGATGCCGTTTGCTCTGCTCTGGGGTACCTTGGTTGAATTTTGTGGCTAAAATACTGAACTTCCCAAAACCTGACAAAACTGAATTTGATTTCCACCATACAAAATTTTGGTCACGTTCTTGATTCTGTTGCCTTCGCATTCCTGTCCAGCTCAGGAGAAGCACATCCTGGCTCGGGGAGTCTCCAGACCAACCTCTGAGTATTCGTGTGGCTCCAAAGACAGCAGTTTTTCCCACAGCAGCAGGAAATACTCCCCAGTTCAGTCACCTGGCACCAGTGCAGTTGCGTTACGGTGAGAGGGGGTTTGAGGGGTCTCGGCAGCTCCTCACGTCGATGGTGTGGGTGCTGTCTGTCGATCTCCCTCTGGAGAGTCTCCTGCTCCCTGCTGACAGCACGAAGCCTTCAAATGGGTCTGTCACTCTGGTTTAGATTAGCTTGCTGCTTCTCCCCTACTGAAATGGCCGTGGTTGACCGGTGGGATGGTTCTGGTGAGGATGTGCTGTAGTTTTGGGGGCGATGGAGGCTGAGCTCTTGTCCGTTTGCAGTAACCTCGGCCAACAAAGACCCTACCGGGTGGTTTTGGTGAGGAACACGCCTTTAGTGTGTGCTTGGACCATCAGCAGATGATGCTGTAGGTTTGAGGGGTTTGCTGTGTGGGTGGACACGCTCGCAGTGATGCTGTGACTGGAGGAGGATCTGGAGTGCTCCGAGAACCTGCTCTCCTCAGGCTGCCGTCACGCTGCCTCTGTTAGAGGCTAACTTCAGGATGAGCCTTTCTGTGACTGAGAGCGGTGTCTGGGTTCAGAGGTTCAGGGGTAACTGCCCGGGTGATCCAGGAAAGATTCCACCCCTGTGTGCATTCCACGTGCTGTGATGGGCACGTACCCATGGATTCTTATCTCCTTTTCTTTTTCAAGCAGGGAAAGGGGATTCTGAAGGGTAACCTGCATGTTTCCATTCATTCCCTTGAGAAGAGACCTGGCTGGTGTGAGCAGCCTGGGAGAACAACCCCCCCACCAGCCCTGGGACAAAGGTGTAGCAGTGGGTCTTGTTCTTCTCCTGGGGATCGAGGAACTGTACATGAACCGCGTGTCGAGCAAATGCGCTTACCTAACAGGCTGCTCATTAACCCACAGATCCGGTTTTGCCATGACTCAGGCTGTTACCTGAAGTCATTTAACCTGTTTCTGCCTTGCTTTCTGGCGTGTGTGCAGTATGGGCAGCGTGTCTGACCTGGAGAGGTTTGCAGGACCCTTGTGTCCCGGGCGTCTGAGCCCTGGCAGTGAGTCCGGGGGGTCTCGGGGTCTCTTCTGTGGGGGCACATGGAGTGTCTGGGTTTTTTGTTTGTTTTAGGAGCACGTGGTTTGTTTACAATAGGATGTATGAAGTCAGCCCCCGTTTACCCCTCTTTTCCGAGGAGAAGGGGAGACAGTGGTTTCCTCGTGTGTGCTGGGGCTGCGGGTTGGGTCCTGCCGGCCGTCGGTCCCACTTTTCACCCCGATCTGTGACACAGAAACTCTTCAACTTGCAAATAATGGCTTATCAGAACACGTTGCTTTATCTCCCCGTTTCTTAAAAATGCTGGTGCCCAATGGACAAGTGTTGTGACAGCACCAGCCCTGTGGTTGTCTGCCCTGCTGAAGCTCCTCAGGCCGTGGAGCAGTCAGTAGCCAGCTGTGGGCTGTTGGTAGCCACTCTGCCTGTCAGAGCCAGTGCTTTTCCGCACTTTACCCTGAATTCTGCAGGAAGGTACAACCAGAGTTTTACATCAGCCCGGCCTGTCGCACCCCAGTGCTTGGCCCCGTCAGGGCTGGAGGGAGCTGGGGTGGTCTGTGTGTGTTTAAGGCCGTCCACGGTGGTTGCACTCTTTTAGCAGTCTTGATCTGTTTTCTTTCCCTCTGCACTGCTGCTAAACCCTGCCCTTTATTTCTCTCTTCTCTCCACTAAGAGTCAGTTGTAACTAAAGCGCAGCTGAGATGACTATCTGGAGCTGATTCAGGGTTTCAGTTCAGCACTGGAATAGCAAATTAAAACACAATGTAAATTAGCCCCAGAGATTTGAGAAGTTGTTGCTTTGAGGAGCGTCTATCAGGTTTTATCTGGTTGTGATTGATTCTTCGTTGGGGCTTGCGAGATGATCCACGAGATGTCTTGAGGGTCTTTCCAGCCTTCCTTTCTGCCTTCCAGGAGCCGTGATGCTTTTGTTGAAGGGAGACACCCGCTTCCTCGCAAGCCATCTGGCTCCGTGAAGTGGGAATAAAGCACGTCTGCTTCCTAGATTTTATCAGGCACGAGCATATCTTGTCATTTCTCTAATTTATTTCGGGTTTGGACTCTGAGGCCACTTTGATTTCTAGGAGTTACAGATAAGCCCATCGTGCTGAGATCGCTAATGGTCTGTACTGGTGGGTGCTAAGGGGGGAGAGTTTACATGAAGGCTGATTTTCCTCTGCTTTTACAGATAGGACACAAATGTGTCATCGTCCTCTGGCTGAGAAAATGGAGATTTGCCCTCAGTAGTGGGCAGTGACATGGCCTGCAGACAGAGCATGAGGAGTGTGTGGTGTGGTGGCACCAGGAGGGCGGCTCAGGTGGGAGCTGGGGTCTTGAGACCCCGAGACTCAGATCCCAGAGGGCTGGCGGAGCTCTCACTGCTCTGGAGTGTGTCATGAGCTTCTGGCTTGTAACCGGGAAGTATTTCAGTATCCTCTGTGAATAGCACGCTCTTTAAATGCAATATGGCCTTTCTTCAAGAAAAATAGAATGATTGTGGCCTGGTCTGTGTTCATAGGAGAGGAAACGGGACTCTTGGTAGCCGCTGGGATCTGAAGGCAGCGCTGGGAAGAGCAGCAGCAAAGGAGGAGCCATCGGGTGCCGTGGTCTCCCCGGGGAGAGGCTGCTGCAGCCACGGGCAGGGCTGGGGGCTCCCTGGCACCCATGGGGAAGCGGCGGCGCAGGGAGATGGACAGCAAAGCAAGTGGGTTCAGCAGAGATGGAGGAGTTGAGCCTGTGTTGTGCTGATGTCAACCAGAATCCGGAGGGGCTCAGAGAAAGGGGTGACAATTCCAAATGGGTCTCCGTCCTCCGGGTTCTTTCTGGGCCCCTGGAGGTGCCAGTGGCTGTTTGCTTTCGTGTCAGCAGCCTCGGCCGTCACTCAGAGTTAGCCCAGCTCGGGCTGAGCGTTCCTGGTCTCCGGTTACGGCTGATTCCATTCTTATCTCCCCTTTCCTGGTTCTCCCATCCGCAGTCTGGGACCTGCAGAAACAGAAACCAACCTTCAGGCTCCAGCCTGCTCTCCCTCTCTGTGCAGCCATCCCTTCCCCGAGGGCCAGCCTCGGGAATGGCAGACCCCTGGAGACTCCTTCTGTCCCCAGACTTTCCTGGGACAATCCAGGAGTGGCTCCTGCGGGTGAGCAGTGTGAGTGGAACCCAGGGCACGCTCCTCCGGCTCTGCAGCGGCTCATGCTGTGCTGTGTAGGCTCCCAGAGGCATTGCATGATTCAGAGAAACCCTTCAAACCGTCCAGAAAATGACGGCAGGGAGCGGCCGATGCCGGAGCCCTCGGGGAGTTGAGTCGTGTTCTCCCTCTGCGCTGGGGAGGGACCTCTGGGCACACGCAGAGGTAAGATGTTTGGGTATGCAAAGGCACGTGCCGTTGATAAACCCCAGTGCTGACAGTATGGCTGGTACAGAGCAGGAGCGTTAAACAGCCCAGTGAAATGCCTTAGAGGCGTTAAATGCCCAGAGGTCCTGCGGCGCTCTGGCCATGGCTCTGCAGTGGGTGGGTGCCAGCCCCCGGCGGTGCCGGCCCAGGGGCACGCCTGGTCCTGCCTGCGCTGGCCACTGCTGATGGGTGGCATTTCCAGGGCAGGCAAAAGGGAGGAGATAAATTTAAACCCGGCAGATTATTAGGTAACAAAGCTGAGCGTGGCGGGCAGTGTTTATTCCTGGACTGTCAGAGCCCTAAAATAGCCACCGTTGGCGGGTCAGGAGCTCTGACCCTGTTCCTGCATCCTTCCTGGGACAAGATTTGCTCTTCTGTCCTGTTGCTGCTGGTGTTGCTGTTGTCCCTTACGGCGTGTCACCTCGGTGGCCTGGCTGGGACGCTGAGGTCCCCAGTTCCCATGGCAGAGTGTGGGCAGAATGGGTGTCCTTGTTCCCTCCTGTCTCCGTTCTAGCTCAAACCCCCTGAGGGTCCACAGGGCTGGTTCCCTCCCTTGATCGTCTCAGTCCAGTGCATGAGAGTGTCAAGAATTGAGTGGAAATGACACATTTTGGTGTGCACCCGCTGGTCCAGCTCTGCCTCTGGGCTCAAGGAAGTGCCCGTGAGCTTTCTCCTTGAGCTTTCTCCATGCTGGACTTGCAGGAGCTCCTGTGATGAGCAGACTCTGCTGAGGGAATGAGCCATGCGTCTGGCTGAGCCCACAGGGCGCCCGGTGCCTCTCCTTGGTTTTATCTCTCTGCGGGCAAGGGGTGAACACACTCCCTGTGGAAAACCAAGGAGCTCTAGGGGCTCTTCTAAAGCGGGTCTCTGGTGTGTTTGAGGTGTGAGTCCAAAGTCAGCGGGAGGCAGATCTTTGTGGAAGTGCTTCTGTCCCAAAGCCGGGTGTGTTGGGAAGAGGCAGCTCCGAGACCCGTCGCTCGCGTCACCTGCGAGAGGGGTCCAGAGCGTGGCTCCAGTCAGACGGGGTTTCACTGGTGTTGGATTTTGGCTATAAAAAATTAAAAAAAACATCATTGAAGTAAACTCTTTAGCTCAAGGGAGCGGAAGATTTGCAACACCAAAGGCTTTGTTGGCAGCTTGTCAGCAGCCCCGGGGCTGCACCTGCTCCCAGAGACATCGGCATAAATATCTGATGGGGAACGCGCGCTCTGAACCTGTTCCTGCTCTCGCCTTCCCTGCTGAATGGAAATCACCCCTCATAGGAATGTCACCACCGGGTCCTGTGCCTGCCCTGGAGACCGTGGCCATCAGCGGGGACCTGGGCTGTGGTCTCCTTTCTCCATCCTCTGCTCGGCCAGGAGCCAGGTCAGCGCGGGCGGGTTCTGCTGTCCCCGTGGGACCCCGCGCGGTGCCAGGAGCTCCCATGGATTGTCACCTCTGCTGCTGCCCACCCCTGGGGCATGGGACTCGGGAGCTCTGCCGTCCCTGCCAGCAGCCGGCTCCCCGGCTGGCCGCGTGGCCGGGCACGCACATAGGAAACACGATTAGTCAGCAGGTCACCGGGGCTGAGTTTCCTCCTGCCTCCTGTGCCAGGCTGTCACGTTGGCTCTGGCCACAAACCAAGCGGCAAAGTGGAGCAAAAGGATTGCAGACAAAGGGCTTTTATTTATTAGTTATTAATGTTGTTGGGTTGAACCGGTCTGAAATCGCCGGCAGCTGGGGTTTATGTTGTTCCCATGAGGGGATTCCTGCTGGGGTTTTTGCCGCTCTGCCCTGCTTTCCTTCTTGCTTTAAGGAGCTGTTGATAATTACCCTGAAATATTTTGAGAAAATGTAGAAAAATACTGCACTCTGGCTCTGAGCTTCTATTTAAACAACCTCCTGGTTTGGGGTCACACCTCAAGCTCACTCACGCTCCTACTTGGTGCTACAAGGAATCGAATTGTAATTCTGGATTTGAGTCTCGGGCGACTATGGGAGAAGTACTCTTTGGGTGTGAAATCCTTGCAGATCACTGGGATTCCCACAGTGCCTTCCCAGGTGCTGCCGGTGGGAGCCTGGAGAAGCAGCCCTGGTGCTGGAGCTCCATCCAGTTGTTGCTTTCTGCAGCTGTAGGGGGGTGCTTGACCCCGTTCCTGGTCTCACACTGTGTGTGTGTGTGTGTGTGTGTCTGGCTGTTGCTGGAGCTGAGTTGAATGAGGGCTGTGGAGGTTTGTGAGGTTTGAGGTTCCCCTCCGTGCTCCCCTGGAGCTCATGCTGGGCCTCTCCTTGGGCTCTCCTTGAGGAACTCAAGCTGCTGTGGCTCCAGGTGGGGGTGGTGGGGCAACCAGCAAGCAGGGTTGTGCCAAAGGGCGGTTGGAGGAAATAGGACGTGTGCTGTAGAGATCCTGGGCTGAGGGGACCTGCAGGAATCCACGTCACCTGTGAATCGGGGCCAGTGACACTGTGCAGTGGTGTGTACCAAAGGTCATTCCGAATCGGGAATGAAAGTGTCGTTGCCTTTGTTGCTCTCTCCTGCTTTTGCATGACACCACTCACAATCGAAGACTGGGCGAGAAGGTACCCAGGCAGTGGGATCCCCTTGGGTGGTGTGAGTGGACTGGGCAGCTCCATGGCTGGTGCCTCACTGGGGGGCACTTCCCCCTTGTTCTTGTTCCACGTGTTGTATTTAATACAGCTGCTTCCTCAAGATAACTGGGAGAGTTTAGTGTAAACTGGTAATTCTGGGATGCACTATACATGCTTTTTAAATCAAATTTCCCAAATCTAGACCCTGATTTCAGAGTTTAGGTCAAGCCAAAGCTTCTCCTGAGGAGCCCAAGGCTCTTTTAGGATGTTTCTTAGAGTTTCCTCTCAACTACCTGATACTGGCTGCTGTTTAAGACGGGATACCAGACTCTGTGCGTCATTTCTCTGATCCTTTGCTTGGTGAAGAAAGAGTTTATTTTCCAAATATTCCTGTATTACAGTGAAGAAACCATAGCTCCAAGTGTGCTGTTGGCAGCAGCTCCTTGGAGGCTGTCGGGAAAGGGGATCCCCTGAGCTTCATGGGCAACGGGGTCAGAGGCACTTGGTGAAGGCTCTGAGGTGTCTAGATGCCAGGGCCACTGGCGCCACAGGACTTGTATAAATAAATCTCATTTGTGCTATGTTCACACAATTAAGCTGGAGACCTGGATCGTATTTAGCAGGGTTTATTTTACTAGTTGGGGCCACACAGATTTCATTTACTTTGCCTCCTGTTCCAAAAACACACAGAACGTATGCACACCGATGCTGCGTTTCAGAGCTTGGATAAACCCCAGGGCAGTGAAGAAGTGCCCTGATGGGTTCGATTCAGTGTAAAGTCCATTAAGCTAAAATTTACACTTGTACCTTTTAACCTAAGGAGCCTGTCCTGCTCTGCAGCTGCCATTTATCGCTGGGCCAGTGCGTGTCATGGGCAGAGCTGGCAGAACTGGGAGCAGGGAATGCTCCTGAGGTTCCCCTGTCTCCCGCACAGGGACTCTGGTTCAGGAGGTAAACCCAAAATGCCCGTTTTTTTCCCAGGGATGCTGCCAGTCGGGGCTGTTCTCTGGGCTTGTCCTTACCTCCCTGGAAGCCACTGCTGGTGTTGTCCTGGGGCTGCATGGGGCCAGGGCGGGTTCCTCAGCAAAGTGCCCGATAGCGCTTTGACAAGTGGAGAACAGAAAAGGAAAGAATGAAATGCTTTGTTGTGGTTCAGCTTGCTTTTTTTCCTGCAGAGCCCAGGGACGTGTTTCCATGCGGACATGGGCAGGGGTGGGGGGGGCTTTGGGAAGGTGGGGTAGAGGTGGGCATGGCTCGGGGTGCTGAGTCCATCCCTGCGGGCACGTACACGGCATCCCTCCGCGAGCGGGAAGAGGCTCCCAGCCAGGCCCTGCTGCAGCGTTTTAAGGTTCATTAATCTTCTTCAGCTCAGTGATGTTTGCCCTTGGCAGAAGGGCCTTGTGATTTGTGGTTTTGGACCTTGGGAGCGGGAAGTGATTGGGTCAGGCCGTTTCTGTCCACGTGGAGCTGTGATGGAGAAGGAGGTTGGTCAGGCGGCGTCTTGCTTTTCATCTGCTGCAGTGATTGTGGCGACCCTGGAGACGTCGGGGACGAGCAGGATTTGCCTTGGCTGGGTCTCGAGGGCTCAACACGGGGCAGCACGTGGTTTATGTTTATGCTGGGATGAAAGGGCAGGGCATGGAAGGTGCAGCATGGCTGGGACATGGGATGGATCTCCAGAAGCAGGGGTCCAGCTGTGGGCTTGGGGCGTCCCATGGGCCAGGCTGCAGGACCCCCATGGCTTCCGTTTTCCCTGGCGGGCAGTCAGTCACAGCCTGGGTAGAGGCCGGGGATGGGGAAGGTCAGGGAAGCGCCATTAATCACTGTTGGTGTTTCTCTTCCAGAGGAGAATGAGAAGCACGAGAAGCTCCGCCTGGAGAGGGAGCAGGAGCAGAAGAAGGCCAGCAAGTCCAGCGTGCCGCGGGCCAACAGTGCCATTGCCCCGGCGGAGCCCCGG
>VZTM01020229.1:8779-47575 GCA_013400555.1 Jacana jacana
CAGTGCTGGCTCATGGGCATCCTGCTGCCCACCAGGACCCCCAGGTCCCTTTCCCCTCCGCTGCTCTCTTGTTCATCACAAGGCCACATTCAGTAGAAAAATTAACAGAAAGGAAGTGAGTGCTGGGAAAATGAAGGCAGAAGTTCCTTAGAGGGGTCTCACGGAAATAACAAAATTAAGAGCTAAGACTAAAGCGATCCAGCAATGCTACAAACCACCTGAAAAGCTTTTCAGAGAGAAATCTGCTGCTGTAGGTTAAAGCTATTTTCCTACTGTGGTTTGGGCCAAGTTGGCCAACAACAACACAACAATGCTCTCCTCCTCCTCTTGCCACAAGGAAAGGAAAAAGAAAGATAAAGAGATTTATGTGTTTAGGAAAAAGACCTAAACTACTTCAATGAAATATTGTAATATTTTTTTTTTTAAAAGTAATGAAATAGATAACATATATATTAGATATACATATATACAAAACCATACCAAGCTCCAGGGAAAGGTTATTGGCAGGCACTGGGAAAGTTCCAAACTGGTCTCAGTGATGGAAGCTGGATTCCAGATGACACTGACA
The DNA here is from genome assembly GCA_013400555.1 of Jacana jacana. NCBI lineage: Eukaryota > Metazoa > Chordata > Aves > Charadriiformes > Jacanidae > Jacana > Jacana jacana. Next base: position 9,348 of record VZTM01020229.1, read on the forward strand.
GGGATCAACTGTAGACAAACTGACAGGGTCTTCCTTGGGCATCAGCCATCAAAGAAAAAGAGCCCAGTAAAGAAGAGCCAACCCAAGCCCTTTCATCCCTCAGCTTTTGTACTGAGCATGGGAGGTGGGATGGAACACCCTATTGGTCAGTTTGGGTCACCTGACCTGCTCACTCCTCCCCATTGGTGCAAGTAACTTCTCCATGGAGTAAACAAGCCGGTCAGTTGACACTGGTTGCCACGGCAACAAGGCTAAGCAAGGGCATCAACAGAGAGTGGCTCTGCTCTACCCCAAACCAGGTGATTTCCAAACCTCATTCAGCAGAAACCGAAGGACCAGTAATGATATAACTTAAGGATAAGTAAAAACAGCTCTAGGTCTGAGAAGGCCACTCTGATACGCCTGCACCATACATGAGGTGGACAACTGCAGATGCCTCCCTCCCCCCCACCTCCAACCAGCAGCCTCAAAAAGTTCAAATATTAAATTTCCCTTTCCTTCAACACCATCCCAGCTTGCCTTTCCTCCCTTTACACAGCCCGAGGTGTTTGGAGCAACCATCAGGATGGGTAACACCACACCGACGTCCTCTTGCTGCTGAGAAAGCCCTACCAACCCCTTCCCATCCGTTAATCCATGTGCAGTTGAGCAGCTGGAGCCTTTGCTGAGCTCTGTGTGGAAGGGGTTGGGCTCCTTGGCTCAGGGGGACAGTAAACTGGGCTCCCCAGGGGAGGAGTTAAAAGACCAACTTGGAGAGAATCCAGTCCCTGTTTCGAGGGTTTCATCCAGTGACCATTTCATGTAAATACATAGAGACAATCCGGGAAGAGACAACGTAACCCAGCATTTTGGCTGGATGGGGCTTGGAGCAACCTGGTCTGGTGGGAGGTGTCCCTGCCCAGGGCAGGGGGCTGGAACTGGATGGTCTTTAAGGTCCTTTCTAACTCTAACTGATGAAATTTTTGTTCAGATATTCACAGGACAGTTGAGGTTGACTCTGGAGGTCATCTTGTCCAAACCCCCTGCTCAAGTCCTGGTTGCCCAGGACCATGGTCTCATGAATAACCTCAAGGACAGAGACTTCGTAACCTCCTTGGGTTACCTGTGCCAGCTCTCAGTCACCCACACAGTGACCAGCTCCCTCAATCAAAGATTTATGCCCCAGGCCCTTTCCCAGCTCCATTGCCCTCTTCTGAACTCGCTCCAGCCCCTCCAGATCTCTCTTGTGCTGAGGTGCCCAGAACTGGACACAATACTCAAGGGGTGGCCTCCCCAGTGCTGAGCACAGGGGGACAATCACCTCCTTATTGCTGCTGGTCACACTATTTCTGATACAAGCCAGGATGCCCTTGGCCTTCTTGGCCACCCGGGCACACTGCTGGCTCATGTTCAGCCGCTTGTCACCCAGCACCCCCAGGTCCTTTCCTGCCAGGCAGCTCCAGCCACACTGCCCCAAGCCTGTTGGGGTTGTTCCCCAAGCCATGGGGTTGGTGTGGCCCAAGGGCAGGACCTGGTCCTGGCAGGACCTGTTGGGGTTGTTCCCCAAGCCATGGGGTTGGTGTGGCCCAAGGGCAGGACCTGGCACTTGGTCTCGTTGAAGGCCATGCCATTAACATTGGCCCATCCATCCAGTCTATCCCAGTCCCTCTGCAGAGCTTCCCTGCCCTCATGATGATCAGACGTGTAGAAATGTCATTGAAATCAATTAGTCATCACCAAATTATCTAGTGGCAGGCTAATGTATTAATCACAACGTTCTATACAATGTCACAATCTCTAATTATACCTTGACACAGGAGATTTGCATTCACAGAGGAAAGACAGGTCTCACAAGGGATATATGTAGATAGACATTTTATTTCAAAAAATAGCAAATGTCTTAAGAACACAAACCAGAAAGTTATTAAAAGCTTCATAGCAAAATATTTAGCCAACTCTGTTACAATATATAGGCTTGAGGTTCTAACAGTTAACACTACGCCTCAATTCACTGAGCAAGGAACGCTCCTGACGGATGAACATCGCGCAGTTGAAATACGGAGCTGTATATTTAAAAAAAAAACAACAACCAAACAAACAAACAAACAAAAACAACCCCAAAAAAAACCCAAAACCCAAACCCCAGAAGGGGCTCCTTTACCTTTGATCCTTCATAATCAAAGTAACTGAAGAGCAACGACCTTTTAGCAGGTTTGATTCTTTTTGGGGGAAAAGCCGTTAAAATTGATTCCTGAGCGTTTAGGTTAAGTGAATAAACCAGAATGACCCATTAAGACCAACAGCCCCTCAGGTGAGCCTTGAGACCTGGGGTGACACTGCCTGGCACGGCTGTCGTGGCAGGATCATGGCCTAAGATGCCTTCATGAAACACGTGGACACTTTCTGGTGTGCACGTTCCAATTCTCCTTGCCTTGAGCAACAGCCCACAGCAGGCTGGAATCCCGCTGGCGTTTGCCACATTACTTTGATTTGAACTGAATCTCTATGTTTTGCCCAAGGAGGTGGTGGACTCTCCTTCTCTGGAGACATTCCCAATTCACCTGGAGGCGTTCCTGAGTGACCTGCTCTGGGTGTTCCTGCTCCAGCAGGGGGGTTGGACTGGAGGAGCTTTCAAGGTCCCTTCCAATCCCTGAGATTCTGGGATTCTGTGAAAACTTCTGCCAGTCATAGAATCACAGAATCATTCAGGCTGGAAGAGACCCTTGGGATCATCCAGTCCAACCATCAGCCCCACTCTACAAGTTCTCCCCTACACCAGATCCCTCAACACCACATCTCATCCACTCTGAAACACAGTCAGGGATGGGGACTCCACCCCCTTCCCTGGGCAGCCCAGTCCAGGCTCTGACCACTCTTGCTGGGAAGAATTCTTGCCTCATGGCCAGCCTAACCCTACCCTGCTGCAGCTTGCAGCCATTCCCTCTCCTTCTATCGCTCATTGCCCATGAGAAGAGACCAGCACCAACCTCTCTACAATGCCCTTTCAAGCCGTTCTAGAGAGGGCTGAGGTCTCCCCTCAGCCTCCTCTTCCTCACACTAAACACTCCCAGCTCCCTCAATGGTTCCTCATAAGATTTATTCTCCAGGCCCTTCCCCAGCTCCGTGTCTCTCCTCTGCACTCGCTCCAGCCTCTCCAGATCTCTCTTGTCTTGAGGTGCCAAGAACTGGACACAAGACTCAAGGTGTGGCCTCCCCAGTGCTGAGCACAGGGGGACAATCAAAGCAGTTTAGAGAACTAATCCCCGAAGAATTTTCAGATTTCTGACTTTGTGGTTTTTCCCGGATTTTTACTGGATTGAACTATAAGGGATGGAGAAAGATTATTGTACAAAGCAGAGTTATTAATTCACAACACCGGCATCCCACTGGAGCGATTACAATGAATTCACACACCAAAATAAAATGGTTTCAATTATACCCACTCTTTTCTATCCACCCACCCCAACACGTAAACTAGTGTCTCACAATGACCATGGCAAGACTGCGGTGACCGGATGGGAAAGACAACGCCGAGGGGCAAAAGGCCTGGATTGGACAATTCCAGTCTGTCCTCCTGCTCGATTCCCCTTCTAGACCGCAAGCTCTGGCTTTAGACTCTGGCAGTCATTAAATAAAACAGAGCTGACGGGTAAAGGGAGGGTTTGTCTGGTGTTTTTTTTATCAGTTTTCTAATTGCAGGCGTCTGGAGTCAAAGTGACACAAAAGTGACGTGCTCATACAGAACAAAAGGAAGGATGACTTGGGAGAAACCAGCATCAGTCGCTCCAAAACTCTCTGAGCAATGATGATGTGCAGCATCGCCCCCGTTACGTTACTAAGACCCCCCCAAAAAAAAAACCCCAACCTCTCGGCATCACCCAGATGAAGATCTCCGTTCCCGCAGGCCAATTTTATCGGGCTCCTAAGCATTTGGTTAGAAAGGGGCTTGGATTAGTCTCACCAGAAAGGAAACGCTCATCAAAATGTTTGTTTGGTTTGGGGTTTTTGTTTTGTTGTTAAAAAATACCGTCTGACATCTCCTAAACTGCCATTTAAATATCAAAATCTGGTTTCAGAAGTTCCCCGCTTCAGGTTGTTACTCAAAAACTCGTCATGCTCAAAACTCAAGTTATTATGAGATCTTGAGATCATAAGGAGCTTTTCCTTATTGGTGAAGTCCTTCTTGACCGCTGCTTGTGGCACAAGTAACCTGTCCATCGGGTCCTCTTTGTTTTCTAGTTTCATGTACCCTTTACTGTTGCTCCGGTCCAGCCTGGGCCAGCTGGGATGCTTCCGTTGTTCCGCTTGGACAGTCAGAGTAGACGGACCCCTGTCCAAGTCCAGCGACTTGGAGTGTGAAGACAGAAGGTGCAAAGATGTGTTGGACCCAAACTGTTTCCTGGCAGCGCCAGGGGACAAAAGCTTTCCTGCGCTTGGCCCCAGAGTCATAGAAGGCTTGAACTGATCTGACGGAGCGTCCACAAAGGAGTTGTGTCGCGGCAGCCCGGCGGCGACCGGTCTGTGGGCCTCATTGGTGTCAGTCAGTGGAATGGCCAGAGAATCCATAGACAGATTTCTAGACCGACTCCTGGTGATCTCCGAGTCCTCCGTTATGTTGTCTATGCTGGGCTCATCAATGACACAGTTATTCAGTTTAATCACCGGCAGCGTGAAAGCACTAATGGAAGATGACACAATGGATTTTGTTTCGCACTTTATAGAGCCGGTATTCCTGTCATCTGAAGCCTTGCTGGAGTGAGGGTAGAGTCCAAAGACTGACCCAGACTGCTGAGTCAGCAGAGGTGGCAGGAGGCCACCTCTGGTCCTGTCTTCGCTCAGGGTAACCTCATCTTCCTCGGCAGAACTATCCATCCGCAAATTACCCTTCAAGCCAGAGAAAGGCGCCACCGTGTTCGCCGCCAGCCGTGACGCGCACGAGCTCCCGCTGTGCCTGAGCTCTCCTTCCCCCAGCAGCCCAGCGAAGGCACCGCTCAGCTGCTTCTGCTCCCTGATCCTCAGCGTGTGGATGTCTATGACAGTGGAGTAGATGTCTCTCATGTGTATGATTTTCGTTTCCTTGTCGCGGTTTTCGTGCAGGATGGCGTTGGCGCAAATGAAAATGAAGATCCCGATGCCCATGGTGAAAGGGCCCAGCATCTTCATCTTGTCCGAGTGCACGTGCTGCTCGAAGAAGCGAAGTAAAAGGCTCCCTTGGCTCCTCAGGGCCTGGGTTTCATTCACAGACACGTGCTCTTCAGCTCCTAAAAGCTGTTCCTTTTGGGGCCAGTACCCAAGGATGGCCATTGCAATTCCCAAGAAGGCGATGAGCACTCCCAAAACGAGGAAGAATCCCGAGGGGGAATAGAGACGGATTTTGCCCCTGACGATCACCACGTCCGCCCTGGGCCGGCGTCGAACCGGTTTCTTCTCCTCAGGAACTGGTGCCGCGGCAAGGTTTAGATGCTGCTGAGATCTGGCAGAGTCTTGCCTTTTTAAGGCAGCCAGTCCTGTTATGACTCCTCCGGTTGCTATCATAGTTCTGTACTGTGCCCTGGGGGGAAAAAAAGGGGAAAAAAACCCCAAAGAAATAAATAAAAAAAGCAGAAATATTGAGGCAAGCAAAGGTTGTGTCTACAAATATAAATAGCACCTTGTCACTCTATAGCTATTTCTTGATAAAATATTCATGACTTTAAAAAAGCTATTATATCTTAATCCAGTTATGACATACAAGAAGTTTTGAGACTCACGTGGCATCTTCAAAAAAATCATTTCCAGAAGGTCTTTTATCACTGTAAATACAGGCAATAAATCTCCCATCAGTGACACAGACAGCAGCGGAACGTCAGTGCTCTTAGTGGTTATATTATATCCACTATAGGGGATATATTAGTATTAAAGATTAAAGTATTCAGAAGTCTTACGAGATGATTTATCTGTGGATTGGTCTGCAGCAAAGTCAATGCTGTATTGGTGCCTTGCATGTGCTTTAGATCAATTTAGCACTTTAGCTGGTAGTTCTTTTACAAATTTCTATGACACACAATGACTATTCAAATGATTGGATGTATCCCCTTCAAGAGACCTTTTCCTATAGGTTTTAGCATATATTAACACATATTTATTCCATCATTTAAAGAAGCTTTTATTAAGCCTGCTCAGATCACCTGAGTCTCAACTTAGAATCATTTTTCCCCTTCCTAATAAAGCTGATCCTCTTCTATGCCCTCTCTAGATCTTTTTTCTCCCTTTCTTGGTTCTTAGAAATCCTAGAATCAGAGAAACCCAAGGTTGCAAAGGACCTACAAGATCATTTAGTCCAACCCTCCTCCTGTCACCAGTCCTACCCACTGAGCTACTAAACCATGTCTATTAGCACCTCCTCCAGATGCTTCTTGACCACCACCAGGGACGGTGACTCCCCCGCCTCCCTGGGCAGAACATCCCAGTGCCTGACCACTCTGGGGGAGAAAAAGTTCTTCCTGTGGCCACTCCCTTGAGTCCTGTCATGAGTTCTCTGGGAGAAGAGGCCTCCTCTTCACAACCTCCTTCAGGAAGGTGTAGAGTGCCATGAGGTCTCCCCTCAGCCTCCTCTTCTCCAGACTAAACAGTCCCAGCTCCCTAGCTGCTCCTCACAGGACTTGTGCTCCAGACCCCTCACCAGTTTTGTTGCCCTTCTCTGGACACGTTCCAGGGCCTCCATGTCTTTCTTGTAGTGAGGGACCCAAAACCAAACACAGTTCTTGAGGTGCAGTCTCTGCAGAGCTGAACACAGGGGGATGGTCACCTCCCTGCTCCTGCTGCCTACACTATTCCTGATGCAGGCCAGGATGCCATTGGCCTTCTTGGCCACCTGGGCACACCATCAGCTCATGTTCAGTTGAGCATCAACCAACACTCCCAGGTCCTTTTCTTCTTCATGGTCTTCCAGCCACTCTGCCCCAGGCCTATAGCGTTGCATGGGGTTATTGTGGCCAAAGTGCAGGACTCAGCCCTTGGCCTTGTTGGACCTCATCCCATTCTTCGTGGACTACAAATCCAGTAGCTCAGTTTAGTTTACCAAGTTAGAAATCTTCATAGATTTCTAGTTCATCACTTCAAAGCTTCATCATTTTAGGAGGAAACTGTTTCATTTTAGACTTACTTTCCTACCTGCCTGCCTACTACCGGAGAAACATTAACCAGAATGCGTGTAAAAAGAGAAAGCCACGTTTATAGGTTTTTATGAGCAAGAGTAAGACCAGGCTGGATGGGGCTTGGAGCAACCTGCTCTGGTGGGAGGTGTCCCTGCCCAGGGCAGGGGGGTTGGAATTCAATGATCTTCAAGGTTGCTTGGAACCTAAACCATTCAATGATTAAGAGTACCAAATGAAATGAGGGGAAAGACCTCATCCCTCTCTACAACTGCTTGAAAGGCCATTGTAGAGAGGTTGGTGCTGGTCTCTTCTCACGGGCAATGAACAATAGGAGGAGAGGGAATGGCTGCAAGCTGCAGCAGGGTAGGGTTAGGCTGGCCATGAGGCAAGAATTCTTCCCAGCAAGAGTGGTCAGAGCCTGGACTGGGCTGCCCAGGGAGGGGGGGGAGTCCCCATCCCTGACTGTGTTTAAGAGTAGATGAGATGTGGTGTTGAGGGATCTGGTGTAGGGGAGAACTTGTAGAGTGGGGCTGATGGTTGGACTGGATGATCCCAAGGGTCTCTTCCAACCTGAATGATTCTATGATTCTATGAAACAATGTAGCTCAGGCTAATTGCTTTTTATTTTACAAGGAATCTCATAATCAGACTCAAAAATAGTTTCTGAGTTTAATTAATGAATATTAGAATGAATAACAGCTAATATTCTGGAGTGAAACTAAGACACTATGTTATGTTCTCTTTGGTGGCCTTACGTGGCTGAGAGATAAAGAAAGGCTGACATTCTCTTGCAGAGGAAAAGGCTCCGTGTCAAAGCTGGGGATGGTTTAAGAAGCAAAGTTAGGTTTGGACGGGGCGAATAATGAGAGAGACTGAAAAGCAAAGCAAACGTGTGAGTACTTCCACTTCACCGGCAGGAATTTTCATAGAATCACAGAATCATTTCGGCTGGAAGAGACCCTTGGGATCATCCAGTCCAACCATCAGCCCCACTCTACAAAGCTCTCCCCTACACCACATCCCCCNTGTGCTGAGGTGCCCAGAACTGGACACCAGACTCAAGGTGTGGCCTCACCAGTGCTGAGCGCAGGGGGACAATCACCTCCCTACTGCTGCTGGTCACACTAATTTTATGCAAGCCAGGATGCCATTGGCCTCCTTTTCATCAAATCTCCTAAAATATTTGAAGAGATATTTTTTTTAAACACTCAGCAGTGCACTCATGCAAAAAAAAGAAAAAAAGAAAAAAGTAATATTAGATCTACCATAGTCTGAGAGGCAAAGAGACCAGACTCCGTGTTTGGACACTGTGGTAGGTTTCCAACAGCACAGACAGCTCTCACATAATCACATTTATAACGAGAAACCGGCCCAACCCACCAATCATCAACTTGGTTATGAAATTAATAGGGAATTTGAGACAGCTGGCCGAGTGGAAGGATTAATCCAGAAAAATAAAAAATACATGCACCCAGTGTTCATGATTATCTGCTCAGCAGCGACTCAGATGACAGACAGAACAGGCAGAACCCTGAGCTACTTCCCTGCACCATCGTTATTTAAAGGACAGGGAGATTTCTCTCTCTCTCTCTCCCTGGGAAAAACCTTTTCTTTACCAAGGAAAGATACGAAAAAAAGGCCCAAGGTGCTAAGTACACAGGATTTTTGGAATTTCTGAAAGAGAAATTCGTAGCATCATTCCAAAAACCTCAGGAATTTCACTTGCAGTGTCAGGTTTGATGCTCCTAATCTCTCCTAAGAGCCTCACCCTCTGTAATTAAATTCCATTTTTATGCTATCTGGGCAATTTCAATAGTTCAGTGCCAATTTATTTCTTGGATGCTTCATGAAAAGCCTTTTTTGGAAAATATAACAATTTAAAAATCTGCCTCCCCCTTCCCCAAAAAACAACTCCAAACCCACAAACCCTTAGTATTTGACATCGACAGTCTTTAAAAAGGAAAACAGAACTTTCTCATCTGCCTATGTGTTTAGGGGGTTCTGCCAAAACACAAGTTCATGATTGTGTAAAGCAATGTTTGGAATCTCTGGACAGAAATAAACAGGATTTATCCATTATAAAAGCTGCTGTATTTTGTCATGACTCACTTCTACGTAATTAGTTTTCTCTATGAAATAAATTAAGAGAATTATGGCGTATCTTTACTGACATGAGCAGATCATGTAGCTGTAACTTAGTTTATTCCACTATTCTTTTCCAGATCCCAGATCTTTGGGGGGCACAAGGAGTTTCCATATTCTTGAGGGATTTTCCAGGCACCCATCGGGGTGAGAACTTTGTAGAGTGGGGCTGATGGTTGGACTGGATGATCCCAAGGGTCTCTTCCAACCTGAATGATCCTATGATTCTATCTGCCCATCCTCAGGGCCACAGGAACCGCACAGACTGGCAGGATGTTGTTATTCTGCCTGACAGTACCGGGCTGTGCTTGTCACAACTCCCTGGATTCCATCAAAGGGTGAAGGGAATAAGCTCACACCTGCTTGCTGCAGATTTTAAACATACCTCTAGCAAGAGCACCCCCTCTGACTTGGAAAAGCAGAGACGACAGAAAACGTTCCTGAAAAATAACATTTTAGGGCGTCTTTCCATCAAAAGTTCTCATTTGAGAATTTTACATAAAAAAAACTTGCAGGAAAACCACCTCTGGTTTTCATTTTTAATTGGTCTCCAGTAACTTGAAATAGAAATCTCTTCAAGTGCAAATGAAAGAGAGATCTCTCAAGCTTCTTGGCTGCCCGCCCCCCCATACCCCTAAATTTTCACCCCCCATACCCCTAAGTTTTCATCCCCCCATGCCCCTAAATTTTTGGGGGAAGAGGCTGTTCCTCTGCTCACTTTACCTGCAGCACAGCTGGGACCCAGGGGAGAGAAAGTCTGGTCACAACAAGTTTGGAACCTATTTTGTACACAGAAAGGGTCTCTTTCCTATTTACTGATTTATTAAATCTCCCTTCTTTCAGAGAAAAGAAAAACCCAACCAGGTCTGTAAGTAAGAATTCGTAAGAAGCCGCTGGGTTGCTGAGGCTTAGATGCTACTTAATATTAACAGCTGAATTTTTATGTCTTCTCCATCTAATAAAATTAATGGTTTTAGCAGACGTGCTGTTATGAGATGATTTCACTTCACACAGACAGCTTTTCAGAAACCAGTTACAACCAAGTGCAGATGAAGAAGAAAACCATCTACAGAATAAAATGACACTGTCGATACATCTGAATCATTCCACGAATCTGTTGAGTTTCACCCCATCCGTAACGACTGCCTGAGACAAACGCTGCTCCTCATTCAGCTCAGGAGAGTGATTACGTGTAGTTTGCTCTGAATTCAAGCTTCTGAACAAGCAAAGCTTAGAAGTCTTTGACTCGGAGGTAAAGAAAGATTACACCAAGAGCTCAGAGAGCACCTCCGTGGAGGCACTGCGAATGGACCAGGCTTGCTCTGAACCAAATCAAATAATGGTAGAATGGACATGGAACAGAAAAAAAATTAAAATAAATAAAAAAGGGATAGTCCTGTAATTCATTTTATAAAACATTATTCATTTTGGCCTGGAGAATAAGGCTTATGAGGATCGATTGAGGGAGTTGGGGTTGTTTAGTTGGAGGAAGAGGAGGCTGAGGGGAGACCTCATCCCTCTCTACAACTGCTTGAAAGGGCATTGCAGAGAGGTTGGTGCTGGTCTCTTCTCACGGGCAATGAGCGATAGAAGGAGAGGGAATGGCTGCAAGCTGCAGCAGGGTAGGGTTAGGCTGGACATGAGGAAAAAGTTTTTCCCAGAGAGAGTGGTCAGTCAGTGGAATCAGCTGCCCAGGGAGGGGGTGGAGTCCCCATCCCTGACTGTGTTTAAGAGTAGATTAGATGTGGTGTTGGGGGATCTGGTGTAGGGGAGAACTTGTAGAGTGGGGCTGATGGTTGGACTTGATGATCCCAAGGGTCTCTTCCAACCTGAATGATTCTGTGATTCTAAAACACAACCCTCATGCGGACACAGAAAGCACCACAGCTGCAAGGCTCCTTCTGAAGAACAATGGTTGAGCGACTCTCTACCCTCGTAGCTGCTCTGTTGGTTTCAACTTCAGCAAGAACATCAAGTTCAAAGGCCTGCATGGCTTCAAGCTAAAGTCTTGAAAGAGCAGAGGACCAGATCTACCTCTACATTTAACTTTGCTTTGTGTTGTGCTGTTGTTACAGGGCGGCCTGGCCATCAGCTGTGTCAGACACTCGAGGTCACCCAAGAAAAGCCTGACCTGGTATAGATCCTGTAATGCAGCTCCTGCTTGCTCTCAGTCCTGCTCTCCTTCTGCATCGTTCGCACAGAGGAGAGTGACTCTGGTTCTTGATGCCTCACTTCTAACCTCTGCAATGGCCATGAGCAAGACGTGCTTCAACCAGGCCGTAGGCTAGGCCTCTTCCTCTGCATCTGGCAGGCTTTCCAGGAGATCACAGAATCACAGAATGGTTAGGGTTGCAAGGAACCTTAAGAGTCATTGAGTTCCAATCCCCTGCCCTGAGCAGGGACACCTCCCACCAGACCAGGTTGCTCCAAGCCCCATCCAGCCTGGCCTTCAACCCCTCCAGGGATGGGGCAGCCACAGCTTCTCGGGGCAACCTGGGCCAGGCTCTCACCACCCTCACAGCAAAGAATTTCTTTCCTAGATCTCATCTAAATCTCCCCTTTTACAATTTAAAGCCATTACCCCTTGTCCTGTCACTACACTCCCTGATCAAGAGTCCCTCCCAGTCTCTCCTGTAGCTCCCTTCAGATACTGGAAGGTGCTCTAAGGTCTCTCTGGAGTCTGGAAGGCTGCTCTCACGTCTCCCCAGAACCTTCTCCAGGCTGAACAACCCCAGCTCCCTCAACCTGTCTTCACAGCAGAGGTGCTCCATCCTTCTGAGCATCTTGGTGGCCCTCCGCTGGACCAGTTCCATCAGGTCCATGTCCTTTCTATCTTGAGGACTCCAGAGCTGGACACAGTGCTCCAGGTGGGGTCTCGAGAGCGCAGAGTAGAGGGGTAGAATTTATCATGGGTAAATTATCATGGACATACTGTAATTGAGTAGAGGTGGACAAGGACCCTTCTCTTCTACCAGTGCCTTGGGCTGTTGCTGGAGAGCAGACAGAAACATGGTGCACTTATTCTGCTAGCATAACCCGTATCTGACTTTTCCACCCTACAGAAAGCAAGGGGGGAGCAGGAGGCAGGTGACCTGGGGACTCGGTGGAGAAGGTGCAGAGCACAGGGACACAGACAGCCTGAACACTTCCACAGGGATAAGATAAGGGCAGATAAGGAGTGACTCAGAGTCCTTTTGAAGCTAGGAACCTTCTACACAAGTAACCCTTCAGAAGTTAAGCAAATAACAAAATAGGTGGGATAGGATTTGGTGGGATTTCAGCCCAGTTGAGTCATTGATTGATTATCCCAGATCTAAGAGACGTGTCAAATGCAAGAATCCATCACGGAGGGCACATTTCTGTTTTAAGAGCAGCTGAGGCAAGAGCTGCTATTTAGACAACGGCTCAAAAGCCAGGCAGCCCAGGAAAATCTGAAAACAGCACAGAATCAATGGAAAGAACTTCTTAGCGTGTTCTGGTGGCTCCAACTAACTTCTCCACAAACTATAAACTTCTTATTTTTCCCTTTTACCTAAGAGGCCATCACCTTAATACCCCTCTCTTCTCCCTAATGACTAGCATCACCTTAACTGTATTGCTGTCAACCTAACTTTTTTTATCAGAGCTGGTCTAACTATTAAAAAACTAATTAATCTCTCAGCAATCATTCTCAACCTGTACTAAGCTTTAAAGCTTGGGGCTTCTATTTTAGGTGCCTGAAAGCTTGTCTAATTTTTTTCAACTAGTTTGGTACTATAAACGGTGTTACTTAAGTCGTAGTTTGAATGCACACCCAGACATTTGAATTATACTGAGATCAGAGAATCATAGAATCATATAATTATAGAATCATTCAGGTTGGAAGAGACCCTTGGGATCATCCAGTCCAACCATCAGCCCCACTCTACAAGTTCTCCCCTACACCAGATCCCTCAACACCACATCCAATCTACTCTTAAACACAGTCAGGGATGGGGACTCCACCCCCTCCCTGGGCAGCCCATTCCACTGACTGACCACTCTCTCTGGGAAAAACTTTTTCCTCATGTCCAGCCTAACCCTACCCTGCTGCAGCTTGCAGCCATTCCCTCTCCTTCTATCGCTCACTGCCCGTGAGAAGAGACCAGCACCAATATCTCTACAGTGCCCTTTCAAGCAGTTGTAGAGAGTGATGAGGTCTCCCCTCAGCCTCCTCTTCCTCAAACTAAACAACCCCAACTCCCTCAATCGATCCTCATAAGATTTATTCTCCAGGCCTCTCACCAGCTCCGTGTCCCTCCTCTGTACTTGCTCCAGCACCTCAATATCTCTTGTGTTGAGGTGCCCAGAACTGGACACCAGACTCAAGAGGTGGCCTCACCAGTGCTGAGCACAGGGGGACAATCACCTCCCTACTGCTGCTGGTCACACTATTCTTTATGCAAGCCAGGATGCCCTTGGCCTTCTTGGCCACCTGGGCACTCTGCTGGCTCATGTTCAGCCCCTTGTCACCCAGCACCCCCAGGTCCTTTTCTGCCAGGCAGAATCTTACACTTAATCTTACACTTAATCTTACACTTAATTTTAAATGTGTACAAGCAGCACAGATGGGACACAAACTAATGAATATTAGATTTCTATTTCTTTAATATTATTTGGTTTATTCCAGCAATATTTCCGTGTCCCTTACCATTTGCAATCTTTGTTGTTTTCAGAAATATTTCCTTCTTTTCCTCATTTACTGTTTGGAAACTGATTGAAACTTAATGTTGTGAAATTATCCAAACTGCACATGCTCTTGCCCCATAGTTTGGCTTAATGTAAAACTTTCTTGTATTTCAGCAAAGAATTAGACACCACTGCGGTAAGAAGTAGCGTGTGATAGAACCTGGTTTATCTTATCTCAGCATTTCCTATCTTATTATTTCAGATGATCAGGAAGTTTATTTCCCATTAGTACTTGATTCATTACCATTGAAGTGACCCAATTTCAAATTTTAACGAGGAAAAGTTTTAGCATCAAGAAAAGCTGCTTTTTGCCTCCGATAAACCTGGAGTCCTAGAAATGAAGGAGGGATGAGAGAGACCGATTACTCATAAAATATTTCTCATAATCCAGAATGCAAATGATAAAGTAATAAGAGAACTGATAGCATAACTGAGTAAACAATTCAATATTAAGCCATATTTAACACATCTGTACTTTTCTCCTGTTATCTATGCGTAGAGGTTGTCATCTGGTACAATCTGTTCTATTCCAAAGGTAAAAATATGCAGTTTTATAGGCTCAAAGGGCTTAATCATTCTGGTTGAGATAACACAGCAATAGACAAACAGGGGGCAGTTCCACGAGAAGCAGGAAAATCATCCCAAATTACATTTTTATTTAGCAGTTCAACAAGCAGCCCCCTCCAAGTGCCTAAAACACCACTGGGACCCCCTTACGATACATCTCTCTCTTCAAATCCATGCCACAAAAAATGAGCTGATTGAACAGACTAGAAAAGAGGGGGAAAAAAAACCCAAAACCAAAAGACATCTTTTATATTCGTGATTATGACGTATCTTAAGTCTACTTTAATTGACAGTAGATTGGAAGAAAGCACATGAAACGTGGCATTAAAAGTCTTTGCAACCTCAGCTGGGATTTAAAAGCCACACTAGGAAAGCCAAGGATAGGAAATTGCATGCCTAGTTAAAACACTAAACCTTTGAAATTTCCAGCTGAAACAAACCCTTTGGCTTCAACTTCCCTTTAATGGTGCTTCTTTGGGGCTGTAAAGGGATAAGCTTACAGAATCACAGGATAATATGGGATTGAAAGGGACCTCTGGAGAACATCTAGCCCTGCCAGAGCAGGTCCACACAGAGCAGGTTGCACAGGAATGTGTCCAGCTGGGTTTGGAATGTCTCCAGAGACGGAGACTCCACCACCTCTACCACCTGGCAGCCTCTTCCAGGGCTCTGCCACCCTCATGTGAAGAAGTTCCTACTCATGTTTAGATGGAACTTCTTATAGTCAAGTTTATGCTCATTCTCTCATGTCCTGTCCCCAGGCACCACTGAAAACAGCCTGGCCCCATCCTCCTGACACCCATCCCTGAAGGATCTCTAGGTGTTGATCAGATCCCCCCTCAGCCTTCTCTTCTCCAGACTAAAAAGACCCAAGTCCCTCAGTCCTTCCTTGTAAGAGAGATGTCCTTTTAACCTCCTGGTTGCCTGTCAGGTGATGGCAGCAGCCAAACTGGGGCCAGCAGTTTCACAGCATCAAAAGGGAAAGGCAAATTGCACATGGGTCAGCCAACACAAGTGCACCAGGGTGTCCGCGTGGCAGCAGCTGGGGCAGAAGATCCATCATGGAGATTAAAAACTGAGGTTCCCTGGATGTTGGTGGACCGTGTACCAAATGGTTTGTGTTTGCTGGGCAATGGTACCATTATTAAAGAGTAAAATCTTCACACTCATAGGTGGAAAATAAAAGCTTGGTATTAAGGACACGTCAACATCGGTTGGGAACCTTCAAGTCTGACAGTGGTCTGCTTATTTAAAAATACTTAGATCTGGCAGTGCTTTTCAAATCTGCACTGTACTGTCCAGGCAAGGCCATAGAATCTGTGAAAGGTAATTAGGCTTGGGACATCTAAGCTTCCTTAAAAAAAACCCTAAAATTTAGACAGCTTTAAGGAATTCTGTCTGTCCGTGAAGGACAGAAAAGCACTGATTTGGATCTAGAGGATGAACCCAACACACATTGAGAGGAAAACAGAAAGAGGTTCGTGGTTCTACTATAAAAAGCTGGATATTAGACAAGCAAAGAAGGGAAAATACTCGTGCCTGTTTGCCTGTTGTCTCGTGTCCTAACAGGGATTGGCACTGTGAAGAGTTGGGCTCTGTCTTCTTCATCACCCCCCGTGGGCAGTGGGGAGCTGGTGGCAGGTCCTCCCAGAGCCACCTCCTACCCAGGGCTGTACCAGCCCCATAGGGCAAGAGCTTCAGCCCTCACCTCCCTGGGGGTCCCACACTGAACCTGCTCCAGTCTTTCTTCACATTTTATTCATGTGAAATTCCTGTTTTTGAGATCCCCTGGGATTTCATTTGGTTCTAAACTACCTTGATATAATCAACCAATAACTATTGGACTTGAATTGAAAATTACAGACTCAGAAATAGGGATCACAGAATCCCAGAATCTCAGGGATTGGAAGGGACCTTGAAAGCTCCTCCAGTCCAATCCCCTGCCAGAGCAGGAACACCCAGAGCAGGTCACACAGGAACGCCTCCAGGCGGGTTGGGAATGTCTCCAGAGAAGGAGACTCCACCACCTCCCTGGGCAGCCTGTTCCACTGTTCAGTCACTATCAATGTGAAGACGTTTTTCCTCATATTTAACTGGAATCTCCTCTGTTCCAGCTTGCACCCATTGCCCCTTGTCCTGTCATTGGTTGTTACTGAGAAGAGCCTGGCTCCATCCCCCTGACACTCACCCTTGACATATCTATCCAGATTTGGGGAATGCCGTGACTGCACTCTTCCAATCACACCAAACAAAATCTCACACCAAACAAAAATCCCTTTTCCAATGTCTTCATCATTTACAGTACTCTGCCATATATATTAATTATTTCAACTATTACGCCAAGGTCGCAAGTAAGGTGAAGGCCTAGCAGTACTGCACAAAGCCTGAGCTGCTTATCCTCTTTGCCATTATTTCTTCTTCAGCCTGAGCCTTTCAGCGGGTCACATGTGGTAATTCTGTGCAAAATCAGCAGCATTCGATATCGGCAGCATTACACAGAGCTCGTTAGCCACTCACAAAAGCACAGAGCACACATCAAAGAGGAAAAAGAAAGAACCTGAGTTTCTATATTTTGCTTTCAAGTCACTGCTCTCCGACTTGGCCTAGATTTGGTCGACGAGCTCGCGCCTGGCCCAGTTGCACTCACTTTTAACTCTGTTCCTTCCTCAACACCACCTCCTGGCATGCTGCAGTAGACCAGGTATGAGTCTACGGAAGTTCTACCAAGGTAAAACTCATGCAAACATGAGGTTGGCTGAGGTCCCCCATCTGGAAGAGCTTCCCAGTCACCATACACCGAACCAAGCCTGTTCTCAGGCCACCACCCATCTGCCTCGTGCAGCCTAAACCCACACGGTCGCGTGTGATGTCCCAAATCCCCAGCTCTCCGGAGCTCTCAGGGGCTTGGATGCATTTGTTTGGGGAATGCCTATTACAGTCTCCTGTAATTAATTACCAATAAACTGAGAGCTGTCACTTGTCCTCAGAAATGCGCACCGATAACTCCCTTATTTATGCACAGAGATTTTTCTCTTCTTATGCCCAGACACATCCCATCCTCTTCCAAAATATACTGGGGACCTGTAACAAAACCCAAAAGGGAGCTGGAAAAAACTGAGTAGGGAAACAAAAAATTGACTAATATAGCTTTTCCCTTTTCTTCCTAGAAGAAAAAACCATAATTTACACATGGGAAAATAAAAGCTGGAGAGCCCAGGCTTTACTCTTGCTTTTATTTGCTTGCATTCTCCACTTTGTCTTGAGTTTTTCTACTAAAAACTAAAAAATTAGCCTAATTTGAGTCAGGTGATAACCGTCCTTTGTGACTGAAGTGGCAAAATCTGTTTCTAAGCGATTTTAGCACTTTAGTTGGCGTAAATCCATTTTTTTTTAGTGCAAATCAGTGCTCCAAGTGGAAGCAGATATTGGCTATTTAGCAGGATATTCAGAAGTATTCTTGACATATTTGTCCATTCATACGATTAGCTTTCATATTTAGTCCTCAGAAATGAACCTGGGTTATCTGTGCTTGCAGGTGACACCAGCAGAGTGTTTTAAAACGCTTTAAGCCATGCAATCAATCTGCTTTCAGGACAAACAGAAAGTGCAGCTTTTTACTGAAAATAATCACTTTATGAGCACAATCTAATTTACAGAGTGCGAAAGCAGCATGTGGGTCGTTATGCATTTACTCTAATCTGGGTTTTATTTACATTTTTATATTTTAAACATTACAAGGAATAAAAAAGGAGCTTCTTCTAGAAGTGCAGGAGGGAAAACGGATGATACAGTAGCCCAGCACCCCAAGAACTGACACCCAAAATGCCCAGCACTAACAGGGATTCTGAAGGAAGCTCACACGATGCAGACCAGGTTGATGACCAGTTGGCCACCACAAGTCAGGAAACACACTTTACAAAGGTCTCTAGATGTTTCCCAAAGACTGAATGTATAAAAAGTGGAGAAAAAGGTATGTTCTCTGTCACCTACTGCAAAGGAAAGGCAGGACTCGATACCAGGGAAGGCCACGGAGCAGATCATCTTGAGTGTCATCACAAACCATGTAATGGACAACCAGGGGATCAAGCCTAGCCAGCAAGAGGGCTGGAACTGGATGGTCTTTAAGGTCCCTTCCAACCCAAACTATTCTATGATTCCACCCACGGGGACTGAAAAATCAGCGCATGAGGTTTAAGTCACTCCACGTTGGCAAACCAGTTAGGCCATTGTTATATCACAGCTATTATTAGGAAATTAATAATGGCATGAACATTTTTAGGTCTCAGGACTCCTTCAAGAAGTAAACTCGTTACCATGATGCTATTCCAAATACGTCAACAATAAAGTGTTAGATACAAAAAAGGGATAGTGAATCACTAATTCATAGAGAAGGGAAGGCATGGTTCAAAAATACTTTTGGCTTCCCACAGAGTCAAACAGTTTTGCCCATTAATGGCTGCCACAGAAATAAATTATTATTTAATTAACAGTAAAAGTCAACCACGTCTTGAGCTGTAGACTGATCTAGCCCGACATCCACACGGGGGCATCAGTAGAACCTGTAAGAATCCACACTGCTCCTTGGCTTGATGACTGGTAAGGACAAGTTGTGAAGTAGACACAAGAGCAGCAGATTCAAGGCACAGAGACAAGCAAAATAATATTTCACATATTACAAAAAAAAAAAAAAAAAAAGAACAGAAAAGCCAATACAAACTTTTAAATTCATTCCTGTTATGTAAATTATCCCTCACTATTTCTTCTCTAACTTTAATCAACGCCATTATCGTTTCCATCATAATAACCACTCCCTTTGTGGTAAAAACCCCAAAACTAAGGGTAAACTGCAAAGAGCAAGAATCCACAGGGAGTCAAGTGACCTGTGAGTAGAGAGATGCTAAGAGAAAGATGTGCTGAAAGACCCTGGGTCCCATTTTTGGAGATTAGGAAGTGAGGCGGGACAGTGTCAAACGCTTTGCCTAAGTCCAAGTTTTCCCTTCTACTGTGAACAATCCAACCCAGGCTGTACCACCACGGGTTAAAATCCAAACAATTCCTAGTTCTGTACATTGAGTAAATCCAGCTAGATACAGCAGAACTGCTTCCTGCACTACCTCCCTCACTTCTACTTCCTTCCAGGATGCCCAGGTGTTGGTGGCATGGGGGACTTTGTGCCTACCACAAAACTTTCTTTCTCGAGCTTTAAAAGGTGGGTCTCCCTGACATCCAACATCTCCACTCTGTCCTTGTTGCTCTGCATTTCAAATACACACAGCTTTTCCATTAGGATCACAGCCACTGAAACATGGCAGAGTTCACAGAATCACAGGGTATCAGGGATTAGGAGGAACCTTGAAAGCTCCTCCAGTCCAATCCCCTGCCAGAGCAGGAACACCCAGAGCAGGTCACACAGGAACGCCTCCAGGCGGGTTTGGGATGTCTCCAGAGAAGGAGACTCCACCACCTCCCTGGGCAGCCCCTGCCAGGGTTCCTCACCCTCACCATGAAGAAGTTCTTCCTCCTATTTCAGTGGAACCTCCTCTGTTCCAGCTTGCACCCATTGCTCCTTGTCCAATCATTGGACGTCACTGAGAAGAGCCTGGCTCCATCCTCCTGACACTCACCCTTTACAGATTTATAACCATTCATGAGGTCCCCCCTCAGTCTCCTCTTCTCCAAGCTCAAGAGACCCAGCTCCCTCAGCCTTTCCTCCCATGGGAGATGCTCCACTCCCTTCATCATCTTGGTAGCCCTGTCCTGGACTCTCTCCAGCAGTTCCCTGTCCTTCTGGAACTGAGGGGCCCAGCACTGGACACCATATTCCAGATGGGGTCTCACCAGGGCAGAGTAGAGGGGGAGGAGAACCTCTCTCACCCTACTGACCACCCCCCTTCTAATAGACCCCAGGATGCCATTGGCCTTCTTGGCCATGAGGACACAGTGCTGGCTCATGGGCATCCTGCTGCCCACCAGGACCCCCAGGTCCCTTTCCCCTACGCTGCTCTCCAACAAGTCATTTCCCAACCTCTACTGGGACCTGGATTTGCTGTTATTTTTGAACATAAACAGCACTGCTAGCTAAAGCATGCTGCCCTAATTAAAGACCTATTTATTAAGGGATGCGGTGCTGAAGGTGTGCTAATTTATCCAGTCTGTTCCTCAGTTTCCATGCCCTCCACTCACAAAGTCTACACAGCTGGGTTTTAACATACCGGAGCTACCCCGTGTCATTTCCAAGATGAATGATCCGGACCGATGTCATCGCTGAGAGCTAGTACTAATAATATTAATAGTAATAAAATAATAATGAAATCATACTGTTTTAATTCTAGCATATGTCAACTTTTATTAGCATGTAATATCGACTGCAAGTCCTTCGCAAACGACTCGCAATTTATTTATTTTCAGCTCCTTGAGGTCCTCTCACTTACATTGCTGTTGCTACACCACCTTACACTATTGATATTTTCCTTAACTTTTCTTTAGTCACTGTTAATTACCAAGATAAATGTCAGTTGATTTAAAGGAAAAACCTCCTGACTTAAACAAAGTGAGGGTAATGTTCAAGGGATTATAAATCAAAGCAAGGCTGCCCAGGGAGGTGGGTGAGTCGCCATCCCTGAACGTGTTTGAGAGTAGATGTGGTGTTGGGGGATCTGGTGTAGGGGAGAACTTGTAGAGTGGGGCTGATGGTTGGACTGGATGATCCCAAGGGTCTCTGCCAACCTGAAGGATTCTATGATTCTACGTTTAAAACTAAAACGAACGCATGACTGAAGTTATTTGAAGCATCTTGTTAAAAAGTGTTGGTTGATCTGCGATGCAAATACAAGCAGCATAAACAACCAGGAGATTATTTCAATAAGAAGCTAGAAGTCAAGAAGAGAGAAAACATAGAGCCAGGTTTTTCCAGTTACTGTAAAAATTGTACTTATGTCTTAACGCTTTAGGGTCTTCTCAGCCCATCAGGGAGCATTGGTAGGTATCAGTCTGCTACGTCTAAATCTTTAGCCCAATTTCTGAATGTCTTGCTGAGAAGAAAAGAAAACGAAGGTCAGTAGAAGTCTCTCAGCAGACTACCAGACACCAGCAGGTACAGAGCGGGTTACCTTTGTTTTCTTTTTAAGGAACTACTGCTACTTTGCAGCCCTGCCCTGGACTCTCTCCAGCAGTTCCCTGTCCTTCTGGAACTGAGGGACCCAGAACTGGACACCATATTCCAGATGGGGTCTCAACAGGGCAGAGTAGAGGGGGAGGAGAACCTCTCTCCACCTACTAACCACCCCCCTTCTAATAGACCCCAGGATGCCATTGGCCTTCTTGGCCATGAGGGCACAGTGCTGGCTCATGGGCATCCTGCTGCCCACCAGGACCCCCAGCTCCCTTTCCCCTACGCTGCTCTCCAACAGGTCATTTCCCATCCTCTACTGGTCCCTGGGGTTGTTCTTGCCCAGATGCCAGACTCTACACTTGCCCGTGTTCTAGTTCATTCCATTTCTCCCCACCCAACTCTCCAGCCTCTCCAGGTCCCGCTGAATGGCAGCACGGCCTTCTGGCCTGTCAGCCACTCCTCCCAGTTTGGTAAACTGGCTGACAGTGCACTCTGTTCCCTCATCCAAGTCGTGGATGAATATATTGAACAGCACCGATGCTGGTATTTTTATTGTTTGTTGTTGTGGTCCTTGTGCATGTTGGCAAATTTCTGATTTGTTGTCATGTTTAATTGGGGATCTTTGAAGGACTTGTGGCCAGCTGCAGGCCGCAGCCATGAATATCCCCAGCATTTCAGATTGGCTGGAAGCCCCGTTTAGATTTGTCACTTGGATGTTGCATCTCCACACGGTTCCAAGTCTCGTTTTCCATGCCTGTACAGCAGACCTCTGTTACCTGCTTGCTGATAACACGTAACACGCATTCTCTGCCATCAACACAAGAACCTTCCACAGACCTAGGAAAGAAGTGCAGTGACAAAACTCAACCTGATGGTGTCCCAAAGGCTGTTACTACGCGTCTCCACCACAACAGGAGCACAATATCCAGCTCATCGCTGCCAGACACGCCAAAAGCGGGGACGCAGGATTCAGATCCTAGTGCCCAGTATTTGTCTGCTTCATTTAAGCTGACTTAAACCCACAAACAGAAACCCAGCTGTGCCCTCTTTTCCCAACTTTTCAGTTCATAATCCGTACGTAGATCCACAAATCTAGCCTGAAAACTCCACATCTGAGACACAAGAAAATGACCCGCTTCACAGGAAGTATTGTGTGGACCCAGGGCAGAAGAGTAGTGGACCATGAACAAGGAAAATCCCAGAGGAGTTACCCTGCTTTGGGACCAGTGGGACAGATTCCTAAATAATTCCTAAATGAGCCTGGAAGGAATTATTGCTTCTCCAGCTCATAAGTCTTACCGAAGACGACTCTGTCGCATGCAGTCTACATGCAGAACCTCTCTTGATGAAATACTGTGTGATCCTGCTCACAGAGGATCAGCAAAGGTAAGGAGATTCTCATCTGAGGAGAGAATCCATCTCATCAGATCACACAATTCCTAAAGCAGGATAAGAGAAAATGGGCACAAACTTGAACATAAGAAGTTCCACCTAAACATGAGGAGGAACTTCTTCCTTTAAGGGTGGCAGAGGCTGCCCAGAGAGGTGGTGGAGTCTCCATCTCTGGAGACATTCAAACCCCACCTGGACATGTTCCTATGCAACGTGTCCTGGGTGACCCTGCTCTGGCAGGGGGGTTGGAGGAGATGATCTCCAGAGGTCCCTTCCAACCCTATATCATTCTGTGATTCTGTGACCATGGTGTCACCTAAACTGCTTTCAGAACTGCTGAGACGGTTCGTGTCACAATATAAGCCTCAAGTCCTCAAAATGTTCAAGGCCAGGCTGGATGGGGCTTGGAGCAACCTGTTCTAGTAGGAGGTGTCCCTTCCCAGGGCAGGGGGTTAGAACTGGATGGTCTTTAAGGTCCCTCCCAACCCAAACCATTCTGTGATTCTTTAAGTCCTGCAAGCTCTGAGAGGTGGCCAAAAGTTGAGATGCCAACATGCCACCTTTTTCTAGGTTGGAAACTCAGAGTCCGTGCCTGATGCAGCCCCCTACTCCCCTCTGCTCTGTTCTACTGTCGTTATATCCGTGAATAAGCACAGTGTCATCTGCCCTTGATGAGTGTCACACAGGCCTAATTGCACGACACCACCGTGTAGTACTCGCTCTGATTACTGAAGAACACTGATGAAGTGCAGGAGAGCCAACAGATTATTTCTATGAAACCTTCAATTTTCCAGCACTTCCCGATTATCTTCTGATTTGAGCTGTCTGACCCAGCTGAGCATTAGCATTGATTTTTTTTATCTTTTTTTTAATTTAATTACAGACACTCTGGCTTGGAGAGCTGTGACATGCTGAAATTCAATTGAATTGGGCTTGCCCTGGCCTCCTCCTAATACATGCTGTGCTGATTAATCCAACCCTGTGCTGATTCTCTGCAGCACAGGCTACGTTTCTGCGTTCCCAGTCCTTCCCAATGAATGCCATTTGCATTCCCTGATTCAGCGCTGATTAACCGTGTGCCCCACATCAGCTCCTTGTGCTCCGCTGAAGCGGCTGGCACGGAAAACTACTGCCTTTAAAAGAGTAAGACCAAGCCAAAGGAAGGGCAGACAGGAGCTCAACGTGTGTTTTGGGGAGGGATTTACAGATTCGGATTTGTACAGGCTGCAATAGGAACACACTATTCAGAACAGCATCACAGATTCACAGAAGGATTGNGTCAGATCCCCCCTCAGCCTTCTCTTCTCCAGACTAAAGAGACCCAAGTCCCTCAGCCTTTCCTCAACAGAGAGATGCTCCAGGTCCCTCAGCATCTTTGTCATCCAACATCTTTATTCATCTACGTCTTTATTCTCATCCTTCCCCTTTTAGCTGAATAATAATATCCACCCAGCTTTAAGTAGGAAACCGTGGAATAACGACAAATACTTGTTTACTCCACTGGCTCACAGGAGGAATAAGAAAGAGAGACTACTCTGAGCTAAAAAGTCCCATTCATGTTTCTGACTGACAAAATCATAAACAGACTGGAGCAGATCAGAACCTGCTCTTAGTCAATATCACAACAAAGTCAGGCTCCAGGATGTCTGGATTATAGCTATAAAAATTACGTCATCAGGAGATTATCAGCCGTAGAATTTAAAACACTTTCAAAAGTTGAATATCCATTTCCTCTTGGTGGAACAACTAATGCCACAAGAAAGCTTAGGGCAAAGTTTTGAAGAGTGGTTCAGAACCTCTTTCAGAAGGTACCAAGGATTCTTCATTCCAAATGGAAAGCGAGTTCCTAAATTACTCATTTTTGATGCTTACCCTTAGGGTCTGAACCTGCAATTACGGAAATGTTTAAGCT
Organism: Jacana jacana; assembly: GCA_013400555.1. Classification (NCBI taxonomy): domain Eukaryota; kingdom Metazoa; phylum Chordata; class Aves; order Charadriiformes; family Jacanidae; genus Jacana; species Jacana jacana. The sequence goes on from VZTM01020229.1 coordinate 34,294, forward strand.
TGAAGCCTTTGAACATTTGAACTTCCTGGTTTCCCTCTGTTAACTGGGCCATGGCTCTTTTGCTCTGACCCTACAACACCCTCCTCACACCCCTGTTTATGAAGCACCAAGTAATTAATTAGAACTGTTTCCCTTGACAGTTATTCCTCCCTCATTCTTGCCCTAGTCTCCACATACATCACCTTTATGAAGAATTAGGTTGTAAGACTCCATGTGAGCTTTCAGCTCATAAATTCAGTCTTTGCTGCCCAAACATCTGCAGAGCTTTACTGACCAGTGGTCTCTTTTAATGGGAAAATGATGAAAAACAGTTTAAACAAGAATACACAGGCCACGTTGTTCTTCTCTGATGTATTTGTACAATGAGGCCGGTCATGATTTTGGGACAAAACCTTTGCATTTTTCATTCTCTATTTCAGCAGTGCAGTCTGCTTGGGGTTCTGAACTGCACTCAAAAAGCAGATTTAAAATACTTTAAGTAATGCCCAAGTTCCATGATTCTTCCTTTAAATGATAGTATATTTTATATAGCAACAAAATATTGTGTGTGTAACCGCACCCCTGCCAATTCAGAAGGCGTTTGCAAAGTTACTGTCAAAGATTTACCCAGTCTTTTCCTGAAAGGACCTTTCTAATTACAAAATCTATCAATTTTGCCTTTTAAAAAGATGCTTCCCTTGTATTTCACAGGCCACCTGAGAACTTCTGCAGAGCTCTCCTCTAGAAAATTACAGGGGAGGGGGGGGAAAAGAATAATATATCATAAACGTATGTGGAAAACGTTATTTTTGATAAAACACACCAAAATGCCACGGGCAGCAGAAACAGCTTTTCCAAAAGTTCTCCATCAGCAGGGGAGAACGTGCAGAGTGGGGCTGATGGTTGGACTGGATGACCCCAAGGGTCTCTTCCAGCCAAAATGCTTCAGTGATTCTATGACTTGGCAGCACTGTTGTCAACATGCATGGCCTGGAGAACAAGGCTTATGAGGATCGATTGAGGGAGTTGGGGTTGTTTAGTCTGAGGAAGAGGAGGCTGAGGGGAGACCTCATCCCTCTCTACAACTGCTTGAAAGGGCATTGCAGAGAGGTTGGTGCTGGTCTCTTCTCACGGGCAATGAGCGATAGAAGGAGAGGGAATGGCTACAAGCTGCAGCAGGGGAGGGTTAGGCTGGCCATGAGGAAAAAGTTTTTCCCAGAGAGAGTGGTCAGTCAGTGGAATCAGCTGCCCAGGGAGGGGGTGGAGTCCCCATCCCTGACTGTGTTTAAGAGCAGATTAGATGTGGTGCTGAGGGATGTGGTGTAGGGGAGAACTTGTAGAGTAGGGCTGATGGTTGGACTCGATGATCCCAGGGGTCTCTTCCAACCTAAATGATTCTATGATTCTATGCTTAGTAACAAGAGTGCCAAAACACGTGGAAATTCAAAATCCTGTCTCTTTCTATGGTCACGTGAGCGGATCACACGCACGGGCGACGTAACCCACAGGCCAGGCACGCAAAGCTGGTGTGTTCACACGCAGAGAACACGAACCATATCACCAGAATAAACTAATGATGGAAGGCTTTAGCTCTCCCCGTGCAGGCTGCCTCGCTGCTGGCCCCCAGGCGCGGTTCTTCTTCCTGAGGATCACTTCACATCTTCCATTCAACGTTCAGCTGCTCAGTAAACATCCATTGTGCCGGCTCTCCGCGCACAGGCAAACAGAACCCCACGCTCCCTACCCTGTGGGCTGGAGCACTTCTGCAATCAGAAGGAATTCTACAAACATAAACTCTTGTCAATTAGGTGAAAAAGTGTCTTTTGAGTTTTTTGGGTTTTTGTTTTTTTAAAAACGGTCTTTTTTTCAACGCTGCTTTTAAAGGCAAGCTGAAATCTAGGGAGAAAACAAACAGACTAAGCCCTTTACCCCTGGCAAAGATAGCACTGGGAAGGGTTTTTAAAATCCAGGACTGGAAGAGATGTCTGGTTCACTACTCGACAATCAAACCCCATTTATAATTTCTTTCAATAAATCTACTACCCCCCTTTTACAAGCGATAGATTCGCTCCACCCTCCCACCTGGGATCACTTTACCCCAGTTCTCATTGCCAGCTCGGTTTTATTCCTGGATTATGCTCGTTTGATGCCCATTCGGTTTTGCCCCATGTATTCCAAGACAGTAAATATGCCAAGGGTGAGTGTCAGGAGGATGGAGCCAGGCTCTTCTCAGTAACATCCAATGATAGGACAAGGGGCAATGGGTGCAAGCTGGAACAGAGGAGATTCCAGTTAAATATAAGGAAAAATTTCTTCAGGGTGAGAGTGTCTGAACCCTGGCAGGGGCTGCCCAGGGAGGTGGTGGAGTCTCCTTCTCTGGAGACAACCCAAACCCACCTGGAGGTGTTCCTGTGTGACCTCTCTGGGTGTTCCTGCTCCGTCAGTTTTAGTCAGTTAGGTTGATGGTTGGTAGATGATCTTAAAGGTCTCTTCCAACCTAGACAATTCTATGATTCTATGTACACGTTAGGATGTAAATTCTATGGGGCAGAGAGGCTGAATGGGATTTTTTGTTGTCCTCCAAGCTGTGCAGGAGCTCACACTTGGGCACGGCCGGTTGTGTACATCACAACCACCCCAATGTGGGAGGGCATCCCTTCCTTCCCACTCTGCAGTCCCCTCAAGTCAAATCAATTAAATCCTGAATCCTTTTTAATTAACACATGGTTTTAAAGTGTCTTCTGTCGCCAGGAACGTTTCAGAAATTAAAGGGAATGCTCAGAATGATGTTTGCTTTGACTCTAATTAGTGAAATACGTTGCAAACACAGAAAGCAAATCTTTCGGTTTGGTTCTAGTCGTTGGAATGAAGTGGCCTCATTGGAACCATCCCAAAATTGGGAAATCAGACTGTGAACTACACTCTTCAGGGGGAACATCATTAAAACAGATAAACTCACGGGCAACAGGACTCAGATGGACTGCACAAAGCATCAAACCAGGCGTCTTCTTGAGTCACTACCTGAATCCAGGCCCCTCAGCTGAACAAAAATTAAATTCTCCCAACCTCGTCGACAAAATACAGATAAAGAACCTCCCCCGTCCTGGCATAAACCACCAATCATATACTTAGGAGAATATCTGTTGCATAACAACAGTGAATTTAATTATTCTGTTTCAACGGTGAATTGAATTATTTTGTTGACCCATGAAGATTCACGGGAAGATGTGTATCTCCGCATTTGCATCTTGACATGACTAATGGAAGTACCGTCTTTCCTCTGCAACTAATTCCTCTTCACTTAATAGGGCAATGACTGATTAATTTCATTTTCTGGTGGGGAGGACGTCCTGTAACACAGTCAATGTTGCTTCAGAACCTTTGAACTTAATTATCTCCAAATAGAAGGCAGGCTAATAGAGACAATTTTTCTCTCTCTCTTTTTCCCTTTCTTTTATCTCTGAAATTACCTGCTGCGTATCAGAAGATTTTTCAAAGATTTATGGTTAAGCAAATGCTACTCTTACTGGTGCCCAGTTCTCAACAGGAACCTTGCACTAGTAAGGCAAGTACAATTTGATCTGCAAATGTCCGTTAGGATACTATTTAATTTAATTTATTTAAACTAAATTAGACCAAAAAATCACCCACAATTAGAGGCCTGGTCCTACTTTCCTAAGTGGATATAAAATTATGCTTGGCTTTTATGGAAGTTCTGAATGTGCAAGGAATACAAAATGGTATTAAAGGATATTAAGATGCTCCTGTAACACAAAACAGAATTATGCATAGACTAGAACTAGACTGTGGCCAAGACGCACCGGTGATGAGATGAATTCAGAGAAGAACAATTCACCCATCTGCCCTCTCAGTGTAGAGGAACGTTAGGTATTTGAGTTCAATTTCTGGTTGTTTTAAACAGCATTCAGAAATGTCTAACATCCTTGCCAAAGACATCTAACATCCCATTTGCAGAATGCAATCTTGAATTTTCATAGAATCATAGAATCATTTTGGTTGGCAGAGACCCTTGGGATCATCCAGTCCAACCATCAGCCCCACTCTACAAGTTCTCCCCTACACCAGATCCCTCAACACCACATCTCATCCACTCTGAAACACAGTCAGGGATGGGGACTCCACCACCTCCCTGGGCAGCCCAGTCCAGGCTCTCACCACTCTTGCTGGGAAGAATTCTTGCCTCATGGCCAGCCTAACCCTACCCTGCTGCAGCTTGCAGCCATTCCCTCTCCTTCTATCGCTCATTGCCCGTGAGAAGAGACCAGCACCAACCTCTCTGCAATGCCCTTTCAAGCAGTTGTAGAGAGGGATGAGGTCTCCCCTCAGCCTTNTGCCCTTGGCCTTCTTGGCCACCTGGGCACACTGCTAGCTCATATCCAGCCTCTTGTCACCCAGCACCCCCAGGTCCTTTTCTACCAGGCAGCTCCAGCCACACTGCCCCAAGCCTGTAGCCATCCATGGGGTTGGTGTGAACAAGGGCAGGACCTGTTACTTGGCCTTGTTAAAGCCCATGCCATTAACATTGGCCCATCCATCCAGTCTATCCAAGTCCCTCTGTAAAAATTTTGAGACATTATTGAAAAACTGTAAATCAGGTACGATGGGTGAGTCACAAGAACCACGTTGGCTGGGATGCTTCTGGTCCAAATCCTAATTATTAACATCAATTGTAAATTTTGCATTGACTTAAACAACAATAAGCCTTCACCAGTGAACTAGAAGTTTATTTGGTGGATATTCTGAAGCATTCCTTTTACAAACACTATCTTAGTTTGGAAGCTACTCGAAGGTGGGCAACACCATGGAGGAAATGAAACAGCTATAGCACACAAAAATGGCATTTTTCTAACAGGGCTAGTTTTTCAAAAACAAAATGTCATTTTCTTTAGAGGATATTTAGTAGCACACACACAAAGTCAGCATTCTGAATATTTAGTTGCCCATATGCTGGGAAACCTTAGGCCCAGTGCCCCTGCAAGTCATCCTAAAATTGGAAAGCTATGGAAAATTGTTTGGATGTGAAAGTAAATAGCTTTTAGCTTTCTTAGCAAAATCTCAACCAAGCAAAACTAGTTCTGGGTCAAAGAACACTTTTTTGCTGTGTGCCATTACCAGTTTAAAACCAGTTATTTTTAGAATCCTAGAATGGTTAGAGTTGGAATGGACCTTCAAGATCATCCAGTTCCAACCCCCCTGCCCTGGGCAGGGACACCTCCCACCAGCCCAGGTTGCTCCAAGCCCCATCCAGCCTGGCCTTCAACCCCTCCAGGGATGGGGCAGCCACAGCTTCTCTAGGCAACCTGGGCCAGGCTCTCACCACCCTCACAGCAAAGAAGTTCTTCCTCAAATCTCATCTACATCCCCCCCTTTTCAAATTTAAAGCCGTTATCTCTTGTCCTGTCACTCCACTCCCTGTCAAAGAGTCCCTCCCCAGCTCTCCTGTAGCCCCTTCAGGTACTGGAAGGGGCTCGAAGGTCTCCCTGGAGCCTTTTCATCTCCAGGCTGGACAACACCAGCTCCCTCAGCCTGTCTTCAGAGCAGAGGTGTTCCATCCCTCTGATCATCTTCATGGCCCTGTGCTGGACCCGTTCCAACAGGGTGAATCTGAACTTAACCCATCTTTTTGAGAGGAAAAAAAAAAGAGACTTCACTTTCAAGCCACTAAAGAAAATATTTTGTCTGCTTCAATTTTTGTTTTCCCTTGTTATTTTTTTTTTTAAGCCAAAACCACCTGCTGAAAGTAGTAAGGGTGCTCTCACATGGTTTGGTTTTTTAAAAGGACACGGTATTTTAGGCAAAAAAAGATTTAATTAGCAAAAATGCTGCTCTGGTACACATGAGGTGTATCCTCAATTTTAGCTCCATCCTATTTCAGAGTTTTGACAATGAGTGAATAAAAAAAGAGGATGAAAAGAAACTTTACAGCAGCTCCTCTTTCATGTTATTGTCAACACTGAGCCGGAGTGAAATGTTTCGCACCTAAAAGTGCTTTTTTTTTTAACCAAAATATTGCATGTACAGAGTGAGTCATATTATAAATCACACAACTCCTGTCAAAAGAAAGAAACACCTCGCACAGAACTCTCATTCCTCTGGTTAAAAGAAAAATCATCTGGTTCTGTGAAATGTGATTTGGATCTCCCCAACCCACGCTGCTCGGAAGGAACTTTGCTACAAGCACACACACCAGTTTCGGATTCACAAATTACCAGTTGTCACAGACTGGGGCCAGGCTTGTCCCCAGAGGTTTTCCAAATTCTCCTCTTTGCTATGGAACACCCTACAAGTTTGCCAAGAGCTGGGAAGTTGCTGCCCAAAGACAATAGATTTAATAGAAGAGCTGAAGATGTTTATGGCCATGACCAGTTATTTTCCCTTAGTGGATCCCATTGTTCTCCCATCAAAAGTTGCCAAAATTCTTATATATTCCCATTTGATAGATTTTATGAAGAATGGCATTTTAAAAAGTAGCTAAAAGGAGCTAATCAGGAATCAAGAAGCCAAATGGATAATCTCTAAGCGTGACTGACTTTCTGAACTTCATTTCATAGAACCATAGAATCATTTAGGTTGGAAGAGACCCTTGGGATCATCCAGTCCAACCATCAGCCCCACTCTACAAGTTCTCCCCTACACCAGATCCCTCAACACCACATCTCATCCACTCTGAAACACAGTCAGGGATGGGGACTCCACCACCTCCCTGGGCAGCCCAGTCCAGGCTCTGACCACTCTTGCTGGCAAGAATTCTTGCCTCATGGCCAGCCTAACCCTACCCTGCTGCAGCTTGCAGCCATTCCCTCTCCTTCTATCGCTCACTGCCCGTAAGAAGAGACCAGCACCAAGCTCCCTGCAATGTCCTTTCAAGCAGTTGTAGAGAGGGATGAGGTCTCCCCTCAGCCTCCTCTTCCTCAAACTGAACAATCCCAACTCCCTCAATCGTTCCTCATAAGACTTATCCTCCAGGCCTCTCACCAGTTTCGTTGCCCTACAGCTTTTTTGTCAGGCAACATACCTCTTATCTGAGACAGAAGCTCAGTCAGGGCAACTTCCTCGCAGGATATTAATCACTTTCGTGGGGACATTAATCACATTTGTTGGGATATTAATCTCATTTGTGGGGATATTAATCTCATTTGTGGCAGACCTGTTGCATCTTCCTCCCTGCCAGGCAAAAGACCGCACGTATCCACAGAAGCTCCAATTACCCCCTGGGGGCTTCAGAGCAGCGTTTATAGAACTTTAATTAAAGTGTCCCCTTTTTTCTGTCCCCGTTTTTGAGCCTGGTCTCATCCATGGGAAGAGAAGCAGAGAAGCAGAACAGATGGCAGCAACAGATGCCATCTCTCGACACAGGTGAAAGGCCGTGGTTAAATTCACAGTTCCACAGCTCCCATCTTTCCCTCAGCCGTCCCACCATATTGTCACCAATGTCCTTTGGCACTGGCAGTCGTTCTCAGTCCCCACCCCAGCTGTGACTGCTGACTTCATGCAGTCACATTTCCCCAACTTTGACACCAGCTTCAACATAGATTGTACACGTCAACACTAAAATTACGCCTACTCAACTTGCATGAAGCATCATGTGGGCAACCTCCTCAGAAAAGGAGGCTGAGGGGAGACCTTCTCGCTCTCTATAACTCCCTGAGAGTGTAGGCCGGGGGCGGGGAGGTTGGTTTCTTCTCCCAAGGAACAGGCAATGGGAAGGCGGCCTCACATTGTGTCAAATTGAGGTTCAGATTGGATATTAGGAAAAATTTCCTCGCTGAAAGGGTTCTTGAGCATTAGAAGAGGCTGTGTGGAGAAGTGGTGGAGTCACCATCCCTGGAGGGATTTAAAAGCTGGGCAGACATGGTGCTGAGGGACACGGGTTAGTGATGGTTTTTGTCAGTGTTGGGTTGATGGTTGGTCTAGGTGATCTGAAAGGTCCCTTCCAACCCAGGCAATTCCATGATTCTATCTGCATATAGTTGGCATTTGAGAAATATTAACACATAAAATATAATCTAGAGCTGAAGTAAGGTCCCCATCTGACCTCCAACTGAGTGCACGGCCAGAATTACTATCATCTGGTGCAGGATCAGCCCATAAGTTGCCAGGAATCAATGCTGTCGGGTATTGAGCACTCTTGCTCTAAGTGCTCTGCAATTAATTTTCTGCCTGAGACACATCACCAGGAGAGGGAGTTGGTTACACCACACCCTCGGACCCACACAGGAATCTGCCAACTCAGAGCAAGGCCAACACCTTGGTGAAGCCTTGACTCCGTGCTTAACATTTCAACATAGCAAATTAAAACAAAACCAAATTTTGAAGTATTTTCTACTCCTTTTTTTTAGTACAAATCGTGAGCAACTAGAAAAAGGCCACATTTTACTTCTTAATTTTGTCTATATATTTTTGTACAAGTTTCGCTATTTCATATATGGTAATTTAGTCTCTTATTTGTAAGGGTTACTATTTTCAGGAGCACTCAGAAGGCCAGCATTTGAAACCTACATTAGGTACTGATTTCTCCTGTGTTGTCCCCTTTAATATTCTTTTATACACAGATAACAGATATTTAAGAAAGAAGCACTTTAGAATTACTCACTCCGGTCCTAATGACCAGCCATAAAACCGACAATAGAAAATAAAATGTGTGTGTCTTCCAGGAAGAAACTTCAAGGCAACTGCATGAGGCCACCAGCCAAGTGGTTAATACCATCTTCCAGTTTCCAGAGCCAAAATGCCCAGGAAAAACTAAAAGTAAGGGTAAGCTTTAGCGCCGGTAACACAGCAGTCAATATATTCATATTCTAGATGTTTATAGACACCTAAAAAATGCCCAGTGCCATGTCCTGTAGAACTAATGTATGTGAACTTTTTTTCCCTGGGTTATCTTCCATAAGTGTCTTAGAAGTTGTTGGCAGTCCCACCCCTTCCAATCTCCATTGGTGGAGTCCAAAGATCACACGCTGGAAGCCACAATTACAAATTCAGCAGCCAGAGGAAATGTCTTTTGAAAGTAAAAATAATTGGAGTTTTAGAAGACAGGTTTAAGAGGAAAAGTTACAAGGGAACAAAAAAACCCACCAAAATAAAACACACACATAAAACTTGCTTATTGTACTTCAGAAAGATTCTGTAAAGGTGCCCAGGTATTGTAGCAAACTTCCCAAACATCCAACTTTCTCAAGGCTAAATCCTACTGTCCTCATCCCACAGTAAATTCAGATCTCCAGACCTCTCAGGGCATTAATGAACTGCTGCCAAAAGTTAATGGCCAAGTCTCAGGTTGACTGCCTTCCAGATGGCTGAACTGGGGCGTGATCAAATCTCTCTCCAAGAAACTCTTTAAATCTTGATGGCAAACTGTTATTTAAACAGCCAGATGTTAACGAATCAGTTTCTGAGATAAGGTGATTTCCTTCAGCCAGAAGGTGCTTCACACACATGTAAACGTGGGGAACGCTACGTCAACTTAAGTAAGATCTCTGCAATACAAGCTCACCCGATCAGAAGAAAGGAAAAGAAGAAATTAGAAGACACAAAAAGCCTAGGATGCACCTTTCACTCATGGGAAGAAAGCCTCCAAAAATTGGCCTTGGATTAGACCTAAAAGCTAGAAAAAAAATGAGATAACATCTGTCTCCCAAAAGAAATAGATTTCCTGTTGTTCATGGAATTTTTGATATATATAAATACACAGTTCCTTTTGCACAAATGATCCTGTTGGTTGCTTATTACTCAATTCATCTGTGCTGGTGATTAAGCCATGGGAACTGATTTATCACTTCCAATCATCCTGGAATTCCAACTCCGCAAAGGCTGAAAGGAAAACCACTTCAGCCATCAAAGTAAAAAGTCCCTGAATGCTGTTTATCAAAGTAGTAACCCCTGGAGATGAATTCACATAGAGAACATCTGCCAACACGTTGTCATGAAAACACCACAGCTGCACTGCAGGCCAGTTCTCCCAGGATTGCTGCTGAGGTGGGGCAAAAAGAACCCTAACCCAGGAAAGAAAGAGGGGCTAAAAACATTCCCCCCACTCCTAGTAATAAAGATATTAATACAGACATGGCATCAACAGAGGAGGGACACGAAACTGGTGAAGGGCCTGGAGGATAAGGCTTATGAGGATCGATTGAGGGAGTTAGGACTGTTTAGTTTGAGGAAGAGGAGGCTGAGGGGAGACCTCATCCCTCTCTACAACTGCTTGAAAGGGCATTGCAGAGAGGTTGGTGCTGGTCTCTTCTCACGGGCAATGAGCGATAGAAGGAGAGGGAATGGCTGCAAGCTGCAGCAGGGTAGGGTTAGGCTGGACATGAGGCAAGAATTCTTCCCAGCAAGAGTGGTCAGAGCCTGGACTGGGCTGCCCAGGGAGGGGGTGGAGTCCCCATCCCTGACTGTGTTTAAGAGTAGATTAGATGTGGTGTTGAGGGATCTGGTGTAGGGGAGAACTTGTAGAGTAGGGCTGATGGTTGGATTTGATGATCCCAAGGGTCTCTTCCAACCTGAATGATTCTATGATTCTATGAACACAGAGCTGGACTTTTTGAGCACAGGATAGAGATTTGCTGCCTGTACTTGCAACCTTTCTTGCCACCATCAGTACTTTGCTGGCCGGTGCCAGATGCTGTTGCTGTGACTCATCAGGGATATCACCATGGCACAGGAGAAATCCTGCTGTGATCTACAGCCTGCTCGATGTAGGAGTATTACAGCAGCTCACAAAACCCTTTTGGGGCCCTTACAGATGCTGAGTAGTACCTTACTTCTCCTGTTGCAAACAGTTCAACCAGAACTGATTGGGGCTACTCATTTGAGCAAGATACTATTCAATGATGGTCCAGACTCAAGAGCTGGGACTTTACCTTTCACAGAATCACAAAATTATATGGGGTTGGAAGGGACCTCTGGAGATCATCTAGTCCAACCCCCTGCCAAAGCAGGTCCTCCTAAAGCAGGTTGCACAGGAACGTGTCCAGGCTTGTTTGAATGTTTCCAGAGAAGAAGACTCCACCAACTCTCTGGGCAGCCTCCGCCAGGGCTCTGCCACCCTCACAGCAAAGATGTTCCACCTCATATTGAGATGGAACTTCCAATGTATAAGTTTGTGCCTGTTTTCTCAGTGGTGCCCAGTGACAGGACAAGAGGAAAGACTGGCCCCATCAAAAAAGACTGGCCCCGTTTCTCAAGAATAATACATTTTCTAGTATGTTATAACACAGATTATACTTGTAGATCATAAAATCCTTGAAGAGGCTACAGAACAGGTCATGCAACTGGTATACTTCCAATGTTTGCTTTGAATGCCTTCAGTACTCCTGCAGAAGAAGGCATCTCCTTACTCTTCTCCCAGTCCTCAACTTTCCAATGTGACACTTAGAGTCATAGAATTGTCTGGGTTGGAAGGGACCTTTAAGACCATCTAGTCCAACCATCAACCCAACACTGATAAAAACCATCACTAACCCATGTCCCTCAGCACCATGTCTGCCTGGCTTTTAAATCCCTCCAGGGACGGCAACTCCACCACTGTCCTGGGCAGCCCATTCCAAGGCTTCATAACCCTTTCACTGTAAACATTTTTCCAAATATCCAATTTAAACTTTCCTTGGTGCAACTTGAGGCCATCTCCTCTTGTCCCATCACCTGTGACTTGGGAGAAGAGACCAACATCCCTCTGGCTACACCCTCCTTTCAGGGAGTTGTAGAGAGCGAGAAGGTCTCCCCTCAGTCTCCTTTTCTCCAGGCTGAACACCCCCAGCTCCCTCAGCTGCTCCCTACAAGACTTAACTCTCCAGACCACGCTCCAGTTTAGTTGCCCAAACCCTGCCAACAACTCCCTCCTTCCTCAGGCAAGGTCAGCTTGTCTCTCACGTGGAACCCAAGGATCCCTCAAATCATATTGCCAGGTTTCCTCACACACACCCTGTCCCCATAACTCTCCCTGTACCTGGGGTCTCTGTGCCTCCAGCTCTTCTCCAGCCTAACTGCACTACGTGCTTTCTGTATTCACTTCATCCAACCTTCCTCCTTTTAATCCTATTTAGGAGATGAACCATCCAGAATGTCAATCATTCTAGAAAGACTTCAAGATCTGAGATAGAGATCTCTTATGCCAAAAATGCTAGGCACCAACCAGCTTCTTGACCTGCTGTGACGTTTCCCACCCTCTGATCGGTGCACAATGGGCAAGGAGAGATGCAAGAAACAGACTAAAACCATTTTTAAAAGCCAAAATTAACCAGATAAGACTCTACTGAAGATTAAGAAGCACATGGATGCCCTGCTGCATCCAACCCCAGAGCTTCTCTCAGTTCAGCCTTGCGGTGCCAGGGCCACAGTTATGGCAAGTTGCAATGGAATAGACGAACATTTTGTTCCTCTTCATTAAGGAGTCATGCCAGCTCACCCATCTCAGCCATCCCAGCAGAAAGACAGCGGTAAGTAAAGGCACACCATAAAGATGGAGATAAGCCCACAGGTTTTTTAGCCATTTCTAGGACTGTTATGTGCATTAATTCTTAGCTGAGACAAAAAGTTTAGTGAGGAAGAGGTACGGAAGGCAGCAAATCCCAGGGTTCACAGCCTTCTCCAGGTTTTCTCTCTATCCTTCCTCTCTGTTTCCCCATGCTCTGCATAATTTTCAAGTCATTAGTCTTATCAATCAGGTACCTGAATGCCCACATATGTGCTTTGGAAAGACACAATAAGGCAGAGAGTTAAATCTTAAGTTCAAGCAACAGGAGGTTGCTGTGAGTTTAAATGGGATCAGAATTTTACAAGCAATTCAAAAATTCTTATATTTTTTTCTTCTCAGTAACTATCGACGTGTGCCTTCCTGCTGTTTCACAATAATTGCCACTATGGTTTATTATTTGTATGCTCAGGAGCCTTTGGAGGCTGTCCATCTCAAATCTTAAGAGATCCCATCCTGTTATTCATTCTTCACCTTCCATGCGTCAGCATTAAATTAGCTTATTAAACAATATGATGATAATTACTGTGGAATTTTAAAGTGCTGATCTTTTCATAGCCCTAAAAAGTAGAAGAGTCATTTTAACGTACCCACAGGAATTATGGGAACTTACATTATTATTTCTATAGAGACAAAAGTATGCTTTATATTTACCAATTTAGCATAAACTTCTAGAGAGCCTGATTTACAAACATCTGCTTTCCTGCACTACCCTTCTCATTTTACAGAAAATTCTTCACTTATTGCACCTTGTATGTGAAATACTACTCTAATCACAGAATCATTTTGGTTGGAAAAGACCCTTGGGATCAT
>VZTM01020229.1:48147-66228 GCA_013400555.1 Jacana jacana
CCTCCAGATCTCTCTTGTGTTGAGGTGCCCAGAACTGGACACAATCCTCAAGGGGTGGCCTCCCCAGTGCTGAGGACAGGGGGACAATCACCTCCCTACTGCTGCTGGTCACACTATTTTTAATGCAAGCCAGGCTGCCTGGCTTACATATTACAAGTTGGCTGAGGGATTTGTTCAGAAGGAAAATGCCTTTGGTGCTCTTCAATCCTGGAATTCCCTCCGTTAAAATCAGCGTGATTTTTCATGCCACTAATGGCTGCTAGAGCTGGCAAGGATCTGTAGAGCCCAGGCCAGAAGGCTACAGCTTTTCATTCCGCTGTTTGGCAGGTGGGGGAAAAATGCTGTCACTCCCCAGGAAGCTGCAGATCAAGTCTCAGGTGTAATTACAAACGGGTTTGCTTATCAACGAACCGCATGAGCTGCGCGATTTTCCAAACCTTGTCATTTAGTTTATTTGCAGGGTTGACCCTTTGGCCAGTTGGAATGAATTCACAGCCACAGCAGACGTGGGCAAAACATTGGAAAAAGTAGCTTTAAAAGTAGTCCTGCTGTGGTGCAGTTCCTTCCAGCTTTAACCTCTGAAACTAGTTCAGCTCTTAAGTTGGTAGCAGCAGGTCAGACACAGCAACAACAGCACCTACGAGCCCCTTCAGCAAGGTGGACCTTTCAACACCACATGCTATAAAAATAAAACAAGAGTATTTCATGTCTCAAAGAAAAGTATCTGTTTCTTACACTTCATATATTTTATTTTCCTCTTTAGTATGATTTTTTTAAAAAAAAAAACAACCCACCCACCCCCAAAACGATAAGTGTGACCTTGCCATTGCCTTTTTCTCAGCAAACTCTAGTGACTGCAGAGAACAAGCCCCTTCCCTCCTGAAGGGAAATCCATGTATGTGCTTCCACCAAACACAGAATCGCAGGGATTGGAAGGGACCTTGAAAGCTCCTCCAGTCCAATCCCCCTGCTGGAGCAGGAACACCCAGAGCAGGTCACACAGGAACGCCTCCAGGCGGGTTTGGGATGTCTCCAGAGAAGGAGACTCCACCACCTCCCTGGGCAGCCCCTGCCAGGGTTCCCTCACCCTCACCAGGAAGAAGTTCTTCCTCATATTTCAGTGGAACCTCCTCTGTTCCAGCTTGCACCCATTGCCCCTTGTCCTGTCATTGGGTGTCACTGAGAAGAGCCTGGCTCCATCCTCCTGACACTCACCCTTTACATATTGATAAACATTAATAAGGTCCCCCCTCAGTCTCCTCTTCTCCAAGCTCAGGAGACCCAGCTCCCTCAGCCTTTCCTCCTAGGGGAGATGCTCCACTCCCTTCATCATCTTGGAGAACCTCTCTTGCCCTACTGACCACCCCCCTTCTAATAGACCCCAGGATGCCTTTGGCCTTCTTGGCCATGGGGGCACAGTGCTGGCTCATGGGCATCCTGCTGCCCACCAGGACCCCCAGCTCCCTTTCCCCTACGCTGCTCTCCAACAGGTGATTTCCCAGCCTACACTGGATATTACTGAAGCTCCCCTGAATTCCTCCTGGAATTTCACTTTCTGTTACAGAGCAGTGACTATCCCGAGACGTCCTTCCTCATAATAAAATTACCTGGAAGGTGCATTCAGCAGTATATTTTCATGCTCAGGAATCTGATGGCAGCAAAGTATGGTATGACCACATACCATACCACACATACAGAAACAAACACAGGTTTTCCCTGAATATCCTGTTAATCTACGTTTGTCATATGCTTCCCTGCACTAAAAGCCTTCCTCTGGCTTGTTCCTAGCCTTCTCTGGAAACAAAGCCTGGTCTCTCTTTGGCAGTATGTTAGCACACACCTTCAGGTCCTGGAAATGGGGCTGGTTAGTTCCTCAGCTCTGTAGAGGAACCAGAAAAACCCATGTGCTTGTTTTTATCAAAGTCACCTCATCTTCCTTTAGAAACATTTTCTGTTTCAGAGTGACAATAAAGTCCTCAACCAGAGCAACCACTGAAGTCCACTACGTGTGTGCAGAATAAAGTAGATCACATGAAAAAAGGCCTGCAGGGCCAGGGAGGGGATTCTACCCCTCTACTCTGCCGTGAGACCCCACCTGGAGCACTGTGTCCAGCTCTGGAGTCCTCAACATAGAAAGGACATGGACCTTGGAATGGGTTGGAATGGGTCCAGCGGAGGGCCCCCAAGATGATCAGGGGGTTGGAGCACCTTTGCTATGAGGACCAACTGAGAGAGCTGGGGTTGTTCAGCCTGGAGAAGAAGAGGCTCCAGGGACACCTCAGAGCAGCCTTCCAGTCCCTGAAGGGGCTACAGGAAGGCTGGGGAGGGTCTGTTTACAAAGGCCCCCAGTGACAGGACAATGAGGGGCAATGGCTTCCAGCTGGAGAAGAGCAGATTGAGATTGGATCTTAGGAAGAGGTTCTTTACTCTGAGGGTGGTGGAGCACTGGAAGAGATTGCCCCTGGAGGTGGTTGAGGCCCTTTCCCTGGAGATCTTCAAGGGGAGGCTGGATGAGGCCTGGGCAACCTGGTCTAGTTGGGGGTGTCCCTGCTGACTGCGGGGAGGTCGGACTAGATGACCCTAGAGGTCCCTTCTGGTCAAAACCTTGTAATTCACTAACAGATAAACAAAGGACTAGAGTATACAACTGTCAACAGATTCAAATTAACATTAAACACAAATTCTTAGATTTTCAGGAAAACTACATAAAACGAGACCTGGAATGTGTATTTTTTTCCATTAGCGTGAAAAATTTGGAAGTCTGCTCATTGAGGCTGTATGATGTCCCCTCTGCAAAACCTCTCACTACCAGCATCTCCACTTCAAATGTAATGATGGCAAAGGATCACCACAGCCAGATGTACTCCAGACGAAGGGCTTTCGCAGTCCAAGTCAAGCTGAGCATAATGAAGCCTCCCATAGTCCACAGGAAGAAAAAAAAACCCAAAGAGAAAAGCATCCAGAGTATGAGTCGCCTTCCTTCCCCTGAGCATTAGAAAGAAAAAATGGTGATGAAATGATGAAAATCTGTCATTCTTGGGCAATTCTTGTCTTCTCTCCCGCTGATGTTTTTCAAGATTATCCACGGATTGAGCTTCCTCAGTATTTTTCTCGTACCTCACTCTGAACTGACACCTTTGGTTTGCTGGAAAGAGGAAATTTCAAACTAACTAGGAAGCTGTGGATCTAAATTATTTTCAAGTATTTTGCTTAAAAGATAATCAGTGTCTGCAATTTATTATGCTTTACCCTGTACTGGTTTTATATCATGTGCTGGGTATGAGAATGGAACATGACCAGGTACCAGTAGAGGTTGGGAAATGACCTGTTGGAGAGCAGCATAGGGGAAAGGGAGCTGGGGGTCCTGGTGGGCAGCAGGATGCCCATGAGCCAGCACTGTGCCCCCATGGCCAAGAAGGTCAATGGCATCCTGGGGTCTATTAGAAGGGGGGTGGTCAGTAGGGTGAGAGAGGTTCTCCTCCCCCTCTACTCTGCCCTGGTGAGACCCCATCTGGAATATGGTGTCCAGTTCTGGGCCCCTCAGTTCCAGAAGGACAGGGAACTGCTGGAGAGAGTCCAGGACAGGGCTACCAAGATGATGAAGGGAGTGGAGCATCTCCCCTAGGAGGAAAGGCTGAGGGAGCTGGGTCTCTTGAGCTTGGAGAAGAGGAGACTGAGGGGTGACCTCATGAATGGTTATCAATATGGAAAGGGTGATTGTCAGGAGGATGGAGCCAGGCTCTTCTCAGTGACACCCAATGACAGGACAAGGGGCAATGGGTGCAAGCTGGAACAGAGGAGGTTCCACTGAAATATGAGGAGAAACTTCTTCCTGGTGAGGGTGAGGGAGCCCTGGCAGGGGCTGCCCAGGGAGGTGGTGGAGTCTCCTTCTCTGGAGACATCCCAAACCCGCCTGGAGGCGTTCCTGTGTGACCTGCTCTGGGTGTTCCTGCTCTGGCAGGGGATTGGACTGGAGGAGCTTTCAAGGTCCCTTCCAATCCCTGACATTCTGGGATTCTGTGATGGCTTGACAGCATCAGCAATTCTAGCTGATTCTGCCGGGGACCACAAGAAATTTGAAAATGACCCTTTTCCAATGCCCTTCCTGCCTGATTTTCTGTGATAGACTCTACTTTCTCTTCTGCAAAGGAAATGGTTTCCTTTTCCAAAGTCCATCTAAAGCTGTGCCAAGTTCACCAGTCGCCTGGTTGTTTTCTTTATAAGTTCTCGTTTGTAATTTTGCCAGAATTTAATAGCTTCGGGCTTTTATTTATAGATCATGGCAGTTCTCCATCTGATGCTTTTGTGAAAACCCCACCAAAAACCGGTTGGCTCGACTTCTAAACGAGGTTGGGGAATAACATATAGCAACGGTGATATCCATATCTTTTAACCAGTTATTTGAGAATCTGCAGCCTCTTATGTAGGTACAAATTCTGTGCAGACTGTTGGTATAATATAACTGGGACATCAGTTCTGTGATGACAACTTTTGTTCAGACTCTGCAATAACATGAAAGAACTGGATACACACACACACAAAATGAATAATGATCTGTTCTGCCCATAACTAAAATATAATTTAAAGAAAAAAGATCACAAACTCTTTCTCTGTGAAGTACAGATTTTCCACACTAAGACACCTATAAATTCTTCACTATTAACCAACCACCCGAATAAGAAAGGGGAGAAACTGGAACGTTTCATATAACATTCTCTCAACCTTTCTCATGTAAATGATTTTTCTTCTGAAAAAAAAACCACCAAGATATGTTCTAAAAAAAGAACTGTTCAATCATACAGAGTTATGAATCTGAACAATAACAAAGTTTGCTCCTGTTAAACTGCAAAAATCAGATTTTGGGGCCGGCTCTAAGCTCTTCGCAAACCCAAAGGCCTTGGTGAAAGTTCTTGAGAGCTTTGGGTAGCAAATGAGGATTTTAGAATTAAGAAATTGTTTGTGCTATCTAATTATGCATATGAAATACTGGTCTCACTGGTGATCTCACCTTGCAAACACGCACGGAGGGATGTAAAAGCCGGGCTGACCTAGTGCTGAGTGACATGGGTTAATGATGGGTTTTATCAGAGTGGGGTTGAGGGTTGGACTGGATGATCTGAAAGGTCCCTTCCAACCCAGACAGTTCTATCAATCTGTGATAAACAACAGCCAAAACGTTATTTTGTTTATGAAAGTATGTATTTCTCCTTAAACTAAGTATTTATTTGAGACAGTATTTACACAGCATCCTAGAGGGATTAAGGATGTTTAAAAATACTACTTCATTCATAGTTGTCCAGACCATGTTTCTGTTAGGGAAACCTTCCTGCTCCCAAGTCTACCAATGGGAAGAGTCCAATACCTCACCAAAACCAAAACACAAATGTCAGAATGTCCTTCTTGTGAAAATATGATATGTAGAATCACAGAATGGTTAGAGTTGGAAGAGACCTTAAAGATCATCCAGTTCCAACCCCCCTGCCCTGGGCAGGGACACCTCCCACCAGACCAGGTTGCTCCAAGCCCCATCCAGCCTCCAGGGATAGGGCAGCCACAGCTTCTCCAAGCAACGTGTTCACCCTGGGCAACATCCTCATCCGTGCCTTGGACAGAATCTCCAAACCCCACACCTGAGGCTCACCAGGAGACAAACCTAACCAAGACCTAGCCACCAGAAAAGGCACAGGCAGGAGGAAACAGAGTCTCTTACAGCGACATTTCCCTCTTCTGGTGCCCTTTCTGGTGCCAGCTCAAAGAGCAACCTCCCTAAGGATGGAGAGCCTCCTCGCTGACTAGCCTCCAAGGGCCATCCTCCTCTCCAGGGCAGACTTCCCAATAGCAGACAGGGTGTTTCCAGCCTCCCTGGAAGGTTGGACTTATAAGGTTGGAATAAGTCCAGGTTGGATTTATTCCTGAAATTTCACAAAAATACAGGACCCTGTCACCCAAAATCTCTCGACACTGGATGCAGTTAGTCATGCAATGGCCCCAGCACTAGTAGCCAACTGGTTTTCTGAGAGATACCGTTTTCTAACCAAGGCAAGCAGTTAGCTATCGCCTCTTACTGGCAGGTGTCCACTGACAGTCAGAAGTCAAGCCAAGACATGGATTTAATACAAAAACCTCACACATCTGCCAAAAATCTATCAAAAAGGTGGCCCTGATGGACTGCTTGCAATACCAGGTAACGCTGGCTGTGAAAAAAAAAAACCAGTAAGTCATATTCCACTAAGGATGTTTCAAACACAGAAGGAATGCCCACCTTTGGGGATTTCTTCCTTCAGTTCCCAGGAGAAGGAAGGCTCAGGCTTTCCTGATGAAGGGTGGAGCCAAAGCACAACCAGGAATTCAGGCAGGAGATTTCCACGGGGCAAAGTAAAAACCTTCACAGAAGTGTGATACTGCTGAGGAGTGAGAGAGGACTTCAGCTCCACAGCCAGGAAGGAAGTCTACAGATTCCTCCACATGTGGAATGGCTCCAACTAAATATATATATATATATTTATATATATATATATATGTATCTAGATATATGTCTCTCCATATAGAATGTGCAACAATTTGGCCTCATTGGAGCTCATTCTTACCTGCCAGCAAAGCAAAACCACTTATTCTTAAATCACAGAAATATAGAATAATTTAAGCTAGAAGAGACCTCCACCACTTCAAAGGTAGATCAGGTAGGCAATTCATGTTTATTTTCCTATAAATTGCAAAGTAAGGCAAAATAAAGATGTTATTTCAACTTAGAAACAGTTCAGAAAGTGCCGAAATCATAGAATCATAGAGTGGTTGGGGTTGGAAGGGTCCTTAAAGATCATCCAATTCCAACCTTCCACCACACCAGGTTGCTCCAAGCCCCATCCAACCTGGCCTTGAACCCCTCCAGGGATGGGGCAGCCACAGCTTCTCTGGGCAAGCTCTTCCAGTGTCTCACCACCCTCACAAAAAAGAATTTCGTCCTGAGATCTAATCTAAATCTCCCCTCTTTTGGTTTAAAACCCTTCCCCCTTGTCTTATGGCTCCACTCCCTGATCAAGAGTCCCTCCCCATCTCTCCTGGAGCCCCCTTCAGATACTGGAAGGCTGCTCTGAGGTCTCCCCAGAGCCTTCTCTTCTCCAGGCTGAACAACCCCAACCCTCACAGGAGAGGTGCTCCCACCGTTAGAAGATCTCCAAGACCCATCTGTGCCCTAACGATGGAAGTCTTTGCTCAAGCCATCCAGAATATCACCAAATTGCTTGCAGGCAGTAATATACTTTAAACCTTGCTCCTTACAACTCGTAGCGTGACAACTGCTCCAGGACTCACAGGGTTTGTGGAAATCATCCAGTCCTACATGGAAACAGCTGGCCCGGCTCATCTGGAGCACGCGTTTAACAGCCATCCTACGGCTGGTGCCCAGGTTAGCTCAGGCATGACCATAAGGTACTGAATGCTGCTGGGGAGGCTTTCCAAATCCAACCCAGCTTTTGTCACACACAAATACTGCACCAAAGGCATGGTGTGTCTGCGGATCTCTCCTCCTCCTTAGACCCGTTTGTTCCCTTTACGACACGGAGAATGCACAATCTAAACTTCACCCAAAGAGCTGCATGCTGGAGAACCACATCCAATCTCTCCAGCATCTATTTATCAATACAGCTGGAGAGAGTTGCCTAAAATAATCATCTCGGCCATTATGTCTGTCTAAATAACCAGCTTACATTATACATTTCAAAGTAATAGCTTTGATGGAATTTAAATCCCTCTAGAGAAAAGCACTATTTAGCCACAAACATAAGACTGTTCCACCAAAAAAAAATAAAAAATATATATATATACATATATATGTAAGCATGGATATTTTAGGCCAGAAAAGATTGTTGTTGTCTGCATGCTGTATAAATAGCCACAGAAATTCACCTCCAGTTTCTCTACCGAGTCCCCAACTCCTCCTTGAGTTTGGCATTTTGGAAAAAGACTTGATTCTGAGAGAGGCAACTTGGCTCTTAGAAGATACTTTAAGAATGAATTCACANTCTCGCCCTACTGACCACACACTTTTTCTAATACACCCCAGCTCACTGTTAAGAGATGTTTCCAACTCCACTTGTTATTTCCTTTTCAGTTTCAGCCTGTTAATTTCCAATGACTTTTTGTCTGTTAAGATGCCTTCGACCATTAACGATTCTGCTCAGGCACCCACATTCACAGAGCTCTTTTCACTGGGGGGGTCTAACACTGATTTGGCTTTGCAGAGCACCTTTCATTCAAATCTCTCAAATACTCCTCATGACTATTTATGAGTGTTTGTTAAGCCTCCTGTGGAAATATCCTCATTTTGCAGACTGGCAAACTGCAAGAAGAGACACTAAAGATCCTATTCTCTTCCAAAGGGATGAAAATACCATGGGAACAAGGTGCCTGTACAGTTCTGGGAAGGAGGGGTCAGAAAAGCTCTCCAAAAATCACAGATTTATTCTGGCAAAGCCAAGAACAAAACCCTCACCGTCAGACCCTTGTGCTTCAATAGCAAGACCTTTATGATTGGAATCAGGGAATTGTCAGAGTTGGAATGGACCTCTAGAGACCATCCAGTCCAACTCCCTGCTAAAGCAGGGTTGCCCAGAGCACAGCACTCAGGGCTGCATCCAAGAAGGTCTCCAGAGAAGGGGACTCCACACTTTCCCTGGGCAGCTTCTTCCAGGGCTCTCCCACCCTCACCCCAAAGAAGTTCTTCCTCATATTCCAATGGAACTTCCCGTGTCCCAGCTTGTCCCTCATCCTGTCACTGGGAACCACTGAGAAGAGTCCAGCTCCATCCTCAACTATAATAAAAACATTATTTCTAGATGCTGTTGGATAAAGTTCAGGTGTAAAACTCGGCATTTAAAACCACACAGAAACACTCAACAAATCTAACAGTGATGCTGAGGGATGTGGTGTAGGGGAGAACTTTGTAGAGTGGGGCTGATGGTTGGAATCCATGATCCCAAGGGTCTCTTCCAACCTAAATGATTCTATGATTCTGTGTTTTGATTACATGAACTGTCCCCCATGGGAACACAACAATTTTTACACCACTTAAGCAACTGGCAGTTCTTACCCCATTTCATATGAGACACTTCAAACCTAACAAATCACCAACACCGATATTCAAGCCCAAATTCTCCTGGGCAGCCACTAAAGCCCTGACCCACGGCAGAGGCAACCAAGACCTCAGCCCAACCTTCAGCCCCCAGCGACTGGGGGGGTCAACAGGGACCTGCACACCCAGTCACATCTTTTGACATCTGAACCTGGGAGGAAGGGGTTGGTTCTTTTTCCTGGATCAAAGAACAACACCGAGTAGATGAAAGAACTTAATAGGTTTTGCTCCAAACTGCAGCTAATAGCTCTCAGAGTGTATTCTGAGAGGAGCTTCATTAAGCACACATCTCTTACTTTCCCAGCCTTATGTCATCCGAAGCAGTAGGTCAGATCATAGTAAAAGGCAGAAAATTAGTGTTTCCCAGCCCAGCAGATAGGACTGCAGAACCAGAAGAAAGACTAAATTCCCAGCACATTTATATAACCTTTCCTGCAACTCCCGTCTTTTTGCTCAAGCACACCAGGACGTAAAGGTTAGGGAGATTTTACTACTATTTTTTGAAGCGAAGGATGTGTGCTTTTATGAATGGCCAGCTTTTTAGAGAATGAACATCTGACCTCCTGAGATGCACTGGCCTCAGGAAGTCTTGTGTATCTACATGAAGGTACCTCTAAAAGTTCTCTAAAAGGTGTTTGTCCTGGACTGGAAGAGCCATCTCGCCCATTGAGTTTCCATTAAGAGTCTGACTATTACTAATAAGAAAACAGAACATCTTACTCCATAGTTTGATTAACTTAATTAACCTGCCATACACTTTCATAATCACAGAATCACAGNTGCCCTGGACTCTCTCCAGCAGTTCTCTGTCTATTGTACTCAAAAAAATTAGATGGGAAAAAATATCTCTCCTATTTCCAAAGTTCATTCTACTCAGGCATGTTAGGTCTGCAATTTAGAAGTGTAGAAAACAGACATTTTAAAATCCAGCTGATTAAAGCCCATGTTTAGGGAGGTTAACACAACAACAAAAATACCACTGCTTAGATAAAGTAGAAAGTCTTTGCAGAAAGCACATTCTGGAAGGCGTTGGGGGTTTCCAGGATGGCAGCTTATTAGCTGAAACTGATTGTCATGGCTTTGAACTGAAACCCTTCTGGCTCCCAAGAGCTGTTTTGGCTTCCTGGGGTAATAAAGGCATGATTCACAGAAAACATTTTTGACATTTTTGGGCCATGTAAGAACCAGCACTGGGTCCATACCTTGGTAAGACACTGAATTAAATCCTGACCTTGTTGAAAGAAATAGGAATTCTGCCTCCGATTTCACTTGGTCAGGATCTCAGCACGCTACCAGAGCGACAGGAAGAAAACAAGAATAACTCAATCTTTCATCTTTTTTTTGCATTGCTGCTGAGATCATGCAGGAAAAGACAATTTTTTGGCCTGCATCATCCAAGTTCTCAGTCTGTAATACCTAACCCTCCAAGGGTCTTGTGACACAGATTAAAACTTCCATTAAAGTCAAGGATTTATGTAGATGGATGTAAAATGTGAGTAACGACAGCAGAGAATCCGAACTCTGATGTCTTTGCTGACCTGTGTGATTCACTTAAATATGAGGGAAAATTTCTTCACAGTGAGAGTGACTGAACACTGGAACAGGCTGCCCAGGGAGGCTGTGGAGTCTCCCTCTCTGGAGACATTCAAAACTCACCTGGACACGTTCCTGAGTGATCTGCTCTAGGTGTTCCTGCTCCAGCAGGGGGACTGGAATAGATGATCTTTCGAGGTCCCTTCCAATCCCTGAGATTCTGTGATTTGCACAAATGTAAGGATTAACCTTGTGGGAGTCATTCGGTGGCCCTCCTTACAGCTCCTGGCTGGATGCACCCTAGATATAAGCAAATCTAAATACCACTGGCTTCCTGAAGGATTTCCTGCCCTGATGTAGGGGGAAAACAAATTAAAAGGGGAAGAAAAAGCTAAGTAAAGGAGGAAAAGCTGGATCTCCTATGATATGAATGAAGAGCAGAGAGAGCATTGCAGGTACACAAAGACCTGAAGGATTTAAAGGACTATTTCTGAGAGGAACAGCTTTTATCAAACCTTTCACATAACATCAGGTCCATGAGGTTCTCTACACTCTGGGTCTATACAATACTGGGGTGGCTTAAGCATTAAGGTCCTTCTACTGCTGCTCTTTGAAGCACACAACAAAACTAGGGCCTACAAGTCTCCATATGAGGCAAATCCATGACCTGATTATTTTTTAGAAAAAGAAGGGAAATAGTTCCAAGAACTTCCCACTCCCCTCCCAAGACTTTTTTTACACATACATATATATATACTTTTGCTTGAGAAAACCAGAAATCACTGTCACATCGGCCAGAAGAGCCACAGTAGGCTCAGATAAACATTTCAAGAACACAATACTAGCTGGCCTACACAGCCATGCCTTTTTTCCTGAACTACCCAGGCAGAATGGAGAGAGCCTCTGCACTATAAATACACAGAGTCTGTCTCAGTAAAAACAAACAAAAGCTATACTGAGACCCAGCAATTACAAAGTTTGACAATAAAGCATCCCGAAAACTACCAAAAACACAAGCCAAACACAGATTTATTAACACAAGCCATTCATCAGCTTCAACTTTATCATCCTCCCAAAGCCGTGACACGAAGTCGTATGATCGTTGGGGTTCTGATGGAACCCAGGACGGTTTCTCTGGCTGTTTTTCAGATCTCTGCTGTGGCTCATATTTTCTGTTCTTACAGTTTGATCGCTATGACTGATAGCTCTTCCGAAAAATCTGTGTTAAAGCAAGTTCCACGCAGCAACAGCCACCCTCCAGCTTCTGCACAAAATGAGCTTAATCACAGCCACATGCTTTTACACGTGACGTTTGCGAAAGTGATTTTAAATGCTTTTCAAACCATTTCTATTGTTTTGACCAAATCCCAATTATTTTTTAATTTCAGGAAAACCTCACTGCATCTCTAACAGTGAGAAATGCACAGAGTAGGATTTGTAGACATCCTCTGTTGCATTCATCCCATCAACGCTTCTGTTGGAGAAGATAATTTCTCATCAAGATTGGATTTTAGGTACAGGAATTATAGAAACCTGCTCAGCATCTTCACTTCAGGGTCCATGTGGTAACATACTCAAAACCACAGAATCTCAGGGATTGGAAGGGACCTTGAAAGCTCCTCCAGTCCAATCCCCCTGCTGGAGCAGGAACACCCAGAGCAGGTCACACAGGAACGCCTCCAGGCGGGTTTGGGATGTCTCCAGAGAAGGAGACTCCACCACCTCCCTGGGCAGCCCCTGCCAGGGTTCCCTCACCCTCACCAGGAAGAAGTTTTTCCTCATATTTCAGTGGAACCTCCTCTGTTCCAGCTTACACCCATTGCCCCTTGTTCTGTCATTGGATGTCACTGAGAAGAGCCTGGCTCCATCCTCCTGACACTCACCCTTTACAGATTTATAAACATTCATGAGGTCACCCCTCAGTCTCCTCTTCTCCAAGCTCAAGAGACCCAGCTCCCTCAGCCTTTCCTCCTAGGGGAGATGCTCCACTCCCTTCATCATTTTTGTGGCTCTGTGGTGGACTTCTCCAGCAGTTCCCTGTCCTTCTGGCACTGAGGAGCCCAGAACTGGACACAATATTGCAGATTGCCCATGAGAAAAGACCAGCACTACCTCTCTACAATGTCCTTTCAAGCAGTTGTAGAGAGTGGTGAGGTCTCCCTTCAGCCTCCTCTTCCTCACACTAAACACTCCCAGCTCCCAAAAACAAAATGCCTCAAGATCTTGAAAAAAAATCTTGAAAACCTGAACTTAGAGCTCAACCTCCAGGAACAACCCTTCCTCCTCTGTCTACCTTCCCTCTTGCAAACCAGCAGGTGTGGGGCTGGAGCTTGGCTGGAAGCCCCAGGACACACCTCCCACAGCACATCACCGAGCACGTCACAGTCTAAAAAGCAGAAACGTGGTCAAAAGGCAGACAAAAAGCAGTTACAAATACGCATGTGACCACTCCAAGGGCAGTATTTCAGCACAATGCAGTCGTTGCTAGGGATGCTCTTAAGTTGAGCGTTTGCAAAGTTCAAAAGCCACAGATTTCGTGGGAATAGCAGCCACAAAAGCAGCTCAGACCCCTTGCCTAGGGCCCTTTTACTGCTCTATGGCAAAGTCTGTGCTGGCACTGCTGAGTGTTTCTCTTTTAAATTGCTAACCATAACAAATGCCAACACTTGGTCTCACCCTTGTGGATTTACTGGAAGACAAGAAGGAAACAGTGTTATGATCTTAATGCCTATAGAATAATCCATGTCTGCAGTTGCTACTTATACTACTGACCTACCTTCCACTCCATCTATCTTCTGCCTCCATATCATTATATTCCCAGTCCTGCAGCTGCCAAGGAGTGAACTGTTCCTGCCTACCATTTTTTTACCAAAAGTCTAATAAACTGTGCCAGTTTCTGTTGAGTTTTCTGCTCTGCACAGAGCCACTGCATGTTTGCAACTGGATCAACTGCAGGCAGTTAGGCACAAGATTGTTAATATAAAGCAACAGAAGAATCCACAGAGTAAACATTCCCCAGACCTCCAAGCACCAGGTCTAACCTCAGAAGCCCCAAGCCCCTGAACATGGGAAGAGTTTCAGCTCTTGGGAATATGAGCATTCCCCAATACAGCCTCACTGCTGATGGACAACATCCTCAACTAATTCCAGAGCAAATGACTCATCAGAAAAATTTTCCAATCCAAATTTCTGTAACATCAGCACCGTCTCCAAGGGCCATCCCTATTCCAGACTGGCTCTATCAGCCTCTCTCCCTCCCCACCTGAATTCACAGCTTCCTCTTACTGGACCTTCCTTCTTTCCTTTTCTCTCCTCATTTTCCCCAGTAAATGCTTCTTCAACTGTAAAGTAAGAATAGGCAGATTAGGGAAGAAAGCTTGGAACTGAATTCTGAAGTCCATCTCTTCAGCCACAAGGTTTAACAAAAGCATATTTAACCCGAGGGTGATGCCGATAGTGGCTTCCTGAGGAGTTTTAAGCAAAGCCCCGAATATTCTGGGCTGAAAATTACCTGGAAACCAGGGATGACAAGCCTGATGCACAGTGAAACCCTGTCTAGCAACAATTAGAAGATTCCATACAAGAGACAAAGAGGTTTTTTCCTGAGACTAGGTCTAAACTCTGGAAGGAAGGAATGCAGAAACTAAGGGTCAGACAGACCATTTCCCGCTCCAGCTTCTCCCTTTGGACTTTGCCCTCCCTCACACAGGGTAAATCCCTAATAACATGCACACTGACAGACAAAAAGAGGTCATAAAAGCAAGGGTTAAGTTTTCTCAAAATTCTTTGGAGAAAGTAGGAATAACAATGAACTTCACACGTCACGAAGTCGTGTCACGAAGCACAATAATAATGTGTTTGCATGCCAGAAAGGCAGCACTTTGGTAAAATTGACTAGAAAAGGTTGCCAGGAAGGTACACTACTTCACTTGGGCCCCGCTTCTAATCCTCTAATTCTGACTTTGTGATAATCTTACCTCTCTTACAGGAATTATATCATGTATGCAATGCCATCTAGCCAAAAAAAGATAATAATCTAACAAGAAAAACATTCACAAGATGGAAAACAGAATTAAATAAAACAAAAAAGAGCCCCAATCTCAGCTACAACTCATTTTCCATGACCTTTTCATCTCTACAGCCAACAGGACAATGAAGAACTACAAACTGGGGTTTTGCAAAACATGCCATCCCTTGTCCTTAACAAGTGTAATTTCATTGCTATCCATATTGTTTGCGAGCCCGGACTGGAAACCAGCGAGTTGGGTCTTTCTAATATAATACAGGGTATTGATCTACGTTCCAGCAACGTGTCTAAGACCTTGAAGACACTCCACCACGGGCAGCAGACAGTGAGGCCATGTCCTAGGAGAATAAAATCGAATTAGAAAAAGAAGAGCAATAAATTCCTAACAGGCGTCGGCAAAGTAATCTGAAAAGACGGTTTTTTTCCTGGCAAAGAGCAAAGTGAATCCTTTGTCGGGGTCAGAGGAAGGGTTTGGGGAAGGTATGATGGCACTGAATTAATGCAAGGTGACTCTACTGCTCTGAAGTCTATAGACTGTATTAATAGCCACCCCATTACTGCCCCTAAAGAGTCTGTTAGGCCTTTGGGTGTTTATTAATATTTCATAACCATTTCTGTACCAAGTTGTTATTTATCAGGACAATAACCGTGCCCAAGGAATCAGCAAGAGATTCATTTCTTATGCAAGTTCATGCTTCTTTGGTAAATCTCCTGTCATCCATTTGGGAGTACAAAGTCCCAACATGTGCCACAGATTCCACATATTTTGTGTATCCAAACGTAAACGCTCCAAATTCCAGTTTCCATGATACCAAAGTTACTACTGTGACTGCAAACTGACATCACATCTCTCTGAATGTAATCAGAACAGACAATGGCCTCCAAACATGAATTTTAATATCTTACTTCTATTTCAAATCCATGAGTATTATGAGCTTCAACGAGGCCAAGTGCCAGGTCCTGCCCTTGGGCCACACCAACCCCANTGAAAGGGCATTGTAGAGAGGTTGGTGCTGGTCTCTTTTCACAGGGAATTTGTGACAGAATGAGAGAAAACGGCTGCAAGCTGCAGCAGGGTAGGGTTAGGCTGGCCATGAGGCAAGAATTCTTCCCAGCAAGAGTGGTCAGAGCCTGGACTGGGCTGCCCAGGGAGGGGGTGGAGTCCCCATCCCTGACTGTGTTTCAGAGTGGATGAGATGTGGTGTTGAGGGATCTGGTGTAGGGGAGAACTTGTAGAGTGGGGCTGATGGTTGGACTGGACGATCCCAAGGGTCTCTTCCAACCTGAATGATTCAATGATTCCAATATTAGGATCATGGTAATAAGATTGTTCAGGCTGAAATGGAAAAACATTTATGCTAACAACACCTCACTTGGAAGTACTTCAAAATGCAGTTTCTGTCTTCATAAGCAAACGATGCTCCATAGGTCCCTTTCCTTTCATAGGACTGTTTGAACCAATTTGCTTAGAGTACACATTCTGTAAGAAGTGTTTAACATCATAGAATCCTTTGGTGGGAAGAGACCCTTGGGATTATCGAGTCCAACCAACAGCCCCACTCTACAAAGTTCTCTCACTGCTGTCAAAGAGCACCGTGCTTTGATACACAAAAAAGACAAATCAGTTAGAATGCATCTGGGGGAGATGAGAGTTAATCTCTTCCTTTTCCAGAGTCAAAAGGTGAGAATGCTCCAAAGAAGAAACACCACCTTATCTTAGTATTCTTCTCATCTCATCTCTCTTCACCTCATCTTAGTATTCGACTCATTATTTGAGTTTATTTCTCTTTATAACACTGAATCACAGAATCATTCAGGTTGGAAGAGACCCTTGGGATCATCATTGATCTTTAAAAATGCAACTTGCATCACCCTTTTTCTGCCTTCAATATTTCTCTTTCATGTTTTGTTCTGTTTTGCACTTGTCTTCTCCTCGCCCTCCATTCTTCCTTGCCCTTCTTTTGCCTGTTATCTGTCATTTGAGCAACCTGGTCCGGTGGAAGTTGTCCCTACCCAGGGCAGGGGGGTTGGAACTTGATGATCTCTAAGGTCCCTCCCAATTCTAAGCATTCTATGATTCTATGATTTAACTTCTCATTCCTACAGGTGAAACAAGCCAGCTGTCAAATAGACAGTAATTTACAGCAAGAAGTACACACATGGTGAGCCTCTGACGCCGTATCAGATGTTGATCTCCAGCAACCCTACAGTGACACCCACATCTCCAGAAGAGCACAGTTCCACAGGGCATCTCTTTCTGAGTCCAGTGGGCTGCCTCATCCCTTTTGCTCCAAGTCCACCTAGCACAAGACCACGCAAGAGAAAGAAGATACAGCAGCACGTTGGCTGAACATGAGCCAACAGTGTGCCCAGGTGGCCAGGAAGGCCAACAGCATCCTGGTCTAGATCAGGAACAGCATGGGGAGTAGGACTCAGGAGGTTATCATCCCCCTGGACTGGGCCCTGGTGAGGATCCACCTTGAGGGCTGGGTCCAGTCTTGGGCCGCTCACCACAAAAAAAGACATTGAGGGGCTGAAGTGGGTCCAGAGAAGAGCAATGGAGCTGGTGAGGGGTCTGGAGAGCAAGACTTATGAGAAGCAGCTGAGGGAGCTGGGGGTGGTCAGCCTGGAGAAAAGGAAGCTGAGGGGAGACCTTGTCACTCTCTCCAACTCCCTGAAAGGAGGGTGTAGCTGGCAGGGGTCGGTCTCTTCTCCCAAGTCACAAGTGATGGGACAAGAGGAAACAGCCTCAAGTTGCACCAGGGGAGGTTTACGATGGGTATTGGGAAAAAGGGTTATAAAGCCTTGGAATGGGCTGCCCAGGGGAGGGGTTGAAGCACCATTGCTGGAGGTATTTAAAAGCCAGGCTGACAGTTCTTAGTGACCTGGTTTAGTGATGGTTTTTATCAGAGTTGGTCCGATAGTTGGACTCCATCTTAAAGGTCCCTTCCAACCCAGACAACTCTATGATTCTAAGTGATAGACACCTGGCACGCTCCAAGGAACATTTCCTTAGGCAAGCTTGTTTGCTGCAGCAAAACATTGCCTCAAGACATGATGCCTCTCTCATCCCTCCTCATGAAGGTACAGACTAAATGCCCATCTCATGACAATTTTGATCTATTGCAAATTTCCTATATGAGCAAACAAAATAGAGAACGCCTGTGCAGACAGAGGAACAGATCTGAAAACGTAGGTGATGGCATCAAGTGGATCACTGGGCTAGAATTGCTTCCTTGACCATTCTGCCCACTTGTACAAAGAAGGGCAAGTGCTGCCAATACGATGCAGTTCTTGCTGATGAGTCTTCCAGCACACAGGAAGTCCAAGAGCCATTCAGCTTCTCACCCACTGCATACAAACATAAGTAGAAGCTCTTCCATAATGGCAA